>VXAL01017648.1:3571-14691 GCA_013399475.1 Chauna torquata
CAAATCCAGACATATCAGGTTTTATACTCTAAAACATGCAAGCTAACTAACCAAAAACAAAAGACAAAAGATCAGGATTCCTAGTCTTAAAATTAAAACTCCTGTCTTGGGCCAGCACTGCTGCACATCCATCTACATCCAACCGCGAAATAGTGTTTAATTATGCCATAAAGTTATCACATTATTTTTATATCTCTACAGGTGAGCATTAAGGATTTTCAAATATCCTTGAAAATTACAATAAGAGACAGAAAGGCCAGCATTTAATATACAAACATATGTACTTTATGTTTTTATGTATAAAAATGTAAAGCAATACCTATACCATTTCTAAATGGGTAGATTCTTCTTCTTGACATTCTGTATTTATTTTTATTATCTTTTAAGCACATTAAAATCATTTGTAGACTGAAGTATAGAATACAAAGGGAGGCACTATATGGGAAATGTATATAGTAAAGTACTAATGCTTTTATAAACCATTCTAAAAACATGCAATTTCTGCATGTAGGTACAAGGAGGTCACTAAATGGAACACTAGAGACAGCATCTCACACGAAAAAAAATATTTATAGCCACTATGCATCCGATAAGTAACTAGAAGAAGGAAGAAATCTGCTTCACAAAAATTTGCATATGACAAGCTACAAAATATTTAAGGTGCACACAAACTAAAACAGGTTTCGAAAAACATGCTTGCAACCTGACAAAGTTAATTCTGTCAGTCAGCTTAATTTTCTGACTTTAGAATCAACTCTTACTACAACATTAATGTATTTTCAGGATGTATATCTTCCTTTTAAATTTAAAAAGGAAAAATAATATCTGTTCTTAACAGTATTAGGATTCGAATGTTCTCAGCAAAACTGAGGTTTCAATTGGAGGTGAATAACATCCTGGGAAGACAATCCTGACCTCTTTGCTGCTGTTCCTGTCTAGCTGGAGGCATGATGAATTTTTATCAGGCTGATCAAGGGAGAGATGGTGGAAGGGGAAGAAGGAGGAGCTATTTGTTTATTTTTCTGAGACAAAAATGTCTCCCAAGGACAGCACCTCAGGTAAAACACACACATTTGTATTCTGAACAAATGGCAGTGGTCAGTGCAGACAAGCTTTTAGAAAAGCGTTAGCCAAATCTGGTTAGCAAGCAACCAGCTGACAAGAACATACCTCTAGTGCAGGCAAGGACCTTCTACCAAAATTACTTTTAATTTGTATGGTTTGAGCTTTCACTTTTCAAACATTTTTGTTCCAAACTGATAAATACTTTTTCAAAGTTTTAAACTATAGAAATATTTTCTTCAACAGAACCAGCAGATGCTAGCAGGGCAGAACAATAATTCTGCAACCAAACTTAGTCTCAATAAAATTGTTTTTAAGTTATTCAGCTGTGAAATTTGCATTTTGCTTATTGATGCAGTAACAGAAAGCCACATAATACTTTTTAAATCAGCAGACCACTTGATTTAGAGGAAACTAATACAGATTGAATGAAGTTAAAAACATGTGAAGGTATTTGTTTCAAAATTCAAAACGACTGATGAGCATTTGGGGAATAATCAATTGAATACACATTTCAATTTACTTTTTTGTTTGTTTGTTTTCTTCCATTATTGGATCAGACACTGTATGTTGGCAGGTAGGAGGCTGATAATTGTAAACTGACATTTTTACCAAAACCAAAAACCAAACAGAAACTTTATTACATTGTAAAAAGAAAGCCTGAAATATCTGTTTTGCCCATCTTAATGGAAACAACTGAGCAAGTAGCTGTTTACTGATCAATATGCATAACACTAAATCCAAACATGCACATGAAGTAAATTTAACAAATTTAACAAATGCCAGTTTCGTTCTTAAATAAAAACACTTCAGAAGAAAGAAGAGGTTTAAAATATTGAATTATAGAATATATAATGTAGGATAGACCAACAACAGATTTCAGGGTAAAATTGACACTATAGTGTCCAAAACAAGATCTTTTTCATGCCATGTTTTTTCACACATCACTCAAATTCTATTACTGTTATCTCCTCATTTCTCTTGAGAAGTAAACTTCTAATATTCTTCTAAGATGTTCCTTACAAGAGAAATGTTACTATTATTCTACCTGCAGGATCGATGGGTCTTCCGACATGCCTAAAGAACTGGGACATGTTATCCACTTAGTATATATTTATATACTACATATAAATAATTAAAAGGGTGAACCAAAATGAACCCCTATCAGTCTCCATGAAGACAGGTTCTTCTATTGAGTGCGTTCTAGGATGCTGTAACATAGAATCCAGGAATGAAAAATAATAGCTTGAGAAAAATATACACCATTACCTTTTCCTAAACATTTTACAATCACTTGCCCCCAAACATATATTTGGAAAAAATTCATACATAAATAACAAAAAAGAAAAAACACAACAAAATTTAGTCTACTTCTAGAGACAGCTGGCAAGCATTTCTTTCCCTCTCATCTACTGGAAATCTTTGCAGTGTAGGAATCTGGGAAAATGATATTAACTGTTTAGGGTTCTGACAAACACATGGTGGCAGGTTAAACTGGACAACTGAAATCAGTATGAGGTTATGTACGTACCACATGTCTAGACAGCTTTACCAAAAGCAGGCATATCCGGTCTGCTTGTGTAGCAATTCCTGAACCTCTGCAAAAGTTCACATTCAATTGAGTATGTTGTATCTGGCTAGAAACCTTCATTCAGTTTCAATCCTCGGAGATGACATGATCAAAGGCCTTGCTACAAACGTGCCACAAAAATGAAAAATAACATCTATGTACAAACGGGTATAGAATCAGGTCACATAAGACTATTTGTTGAGCTTTCACGCAGCTTCTTTCTCCACTTCCTGTAGCACAAAAGCACCCAATTAACATGTATCTGATCATTGTGATAATTAGCACACTAACTCCTTATCAGCTAGGATCTTGTACTTTTTTTCTGGCAGCTGAAATGCACAAGGTATACTGAGCTCTAAGACATGCATCTTAATTTTCCTCAAGTTCTCCATGTCCTATAAACATGAAAAACAGTATTTGGTGATGAAATGATAAATCAGTCAATCTGAGAAATAATTTACTGGCCCAGCATACTTCCATATACACTCGGTACAAATACACCACTGGAAATAGTTGCGAGTAAATTATTATATAGCTGATCATTGCTAAAAGAGGAACTGAAGCTATTTTAACCAATGATTTACAGTTAAGCATTTCTTTTCAACTATTTCATATCAACCAGCGTCAAGCTTTATGCAACAGGTTCCAAATGTTGCTTTTCACAATAAATACCGCCAAAGGTTAAGGAAAAAAGTATTAATTACGTAGTTAAGATTACTCAAATATAAACCCAGGACATTTTTTGAATTTTTAGATGATTCAAAAAAAAAAAAAAANGCAGAAGTACTGTCTTATTTGCTCACAGAAAGAAAATACCTGAAACTGCAGTTAACTACGAAAGCTTAAAGATCACACTGAAAGTACTTATTTGACCGATAAGCCTTTTGTTTCTTGATGTAGACAAGAAACATTTCTTGTCTACATTTCTGCTGGCATTAAACACACTGTAATTTGAGCTTGCCTCCTGGCTTTGAAATGAATAACCCTAGCACTAGCCTGACAAACAGATTTCCCAAACTAAACTTTTCTGTGAAATAGTGGATCAGTGCAAACATTAACTGGCACGGATCCCAAATTCAGCCCCAAAACCCTGGGGAACAGACTGTAGGTATCTAGGTATCTGCAAAAAGGTTTTCAGACATCATTTCAATTCCAGGTTACCAAGATCATATGGAACAATAGGGGAAATACTAAGAACAATAAATTTAAAAGATCAAAATATTCCTTAAGAATTCATAAAATTTCCTTTTATTGTATATAGGAAAGTGTTTCTTATTGTAATCATATACTGGATGCAAAGCAATCTTTCCAAAATGATACAGGTAACATGACAAGATGCTAGTGGACTTGTCCAGTACACAAGTACCACCTTTTGCTGCTAAGAACATTTATTTTAGATTGTGTGATACAACCAGCTATAGATATTTAGTAGTACTGAAACGAGGCTGGTTTCAGCAAACATTCAGAATATTAAAACAAACAAAACACTGGACAGGACTTCTTTACTCCTTTAAATGCTTGATTTTTTTCTGAAATTTACACTCACAAAAAACAAATACAAGTCCTCTTACTTGAGAAAGCAACTATACTAGTTAGAAAAGCAGAGGAAACTCTGCTAGTTATGTTATGTATAATAAGAGAATACATATGAAAAACAGAGTAAGAAGTAACATCAAACAAACAGAAAAAGATAACTTGTTTCTAGATCCAGAATTAAGTATTACTGCCAAATTGTCAACTGTTTTGCCACATTAACAGCTATTACTGAATGCTTCTTGTTAGTATCTAGAAGCAGGAAATAAAAGTAATATCGGAACATTATTGCCTTAAAAAAAAAAGTTTTGGATGAAAACTCCATTTAATAAGAAAGAAGCCTAAAGCCTGAGTTTTGCAAAAATGATAAATGGAAGTATAATAATTCAAAACCCATAATATTCATATAGAAAAATCAAGATAGATATTCAGAATCGCATTTGGACAAGACCTTAGCAAAAACATATCCTTAATGCTGAGGAAGTTATTTTATGTAGCAAAGGCTTTGAAATACAGGGTAAGGAAGAAAGGGTTAGAGTTATCTGCATCTCAGTGGAGAAATCACCACGTAAACTATTTCAATGGGCCTAAAGAAAACCTGGAGAAGTCAAATGAGATGGTAAATAACTTTTCTTTCATGGGTTTGTAATCCTAGTTTGCTCTGACAACAGAGGTGTTTCCATGAAAATTCCAAAAAATCCATGAGAAAACAACAGTTTTTCCTTTGAAGTACCAAGAGCTTCAGCTTTCTTGGAGAAATAATGATTAAGCCTTTATAACAGTATTTTAGGAAGATAAATAGCTAGGGGGTAACGTGGAACACATCTAACACCCTAACAGAAATCCTAAACTAGTGGATTTTTTAGGAAAGCAAACATGAGTCTTCTTTCACAAAATTCAATGTTCCAATTAAATAGCAGATACAGGTTTCTCCCATGATTAGATGGAGGAGCTAACACTGGAAAAAAAAACCTGACACACAGACCCAGGCTGAAAACTTTTTAAAACAAGAAGTACACTGGCTGAGGATCTTTTTATGCCCTTTTTCAGCCTGTATTCAAGGGAACGACACAGCAAAGAGTGCCATGAGGCCAAAAAGCTACTAGAGCTTGTGGCTGAGAGATACTGAACTGAAACAAAAATTTTGTTACTTTCACGCAGCCACTGGCAAATTGTCAGTGTGGGTGTTCCCAGCTAACCACAGCATGCAGCTAGCACCACACAGCTACTTGTTAGTTCCCCACAGCGGGGTCGGGGAGAAAATCAGAAGGGCAAAATTGAAAAAACTCCTGGGTTGAGATAAAGACAGGTTAATAGGTAAAACAAAGCTGCACACACAAGCAAAGACAAATAAGGAATTCACTCACTACTTCCTTCTCATCAGCAGGGAAGACAGCCATTCCCATCAGGAAAGCAAGGCTACATCATGTGTCATGGTTACTTGGAAGACAAATGCTGCAACCCCAATCATTTTTCCCCCACCCCCTTTTCTGCTTCTTTCCCCCAGCTTTTATTGCTGCGCACAACGCCACGTGCTGTGGGATGTCCCTCTGGTCAGTCAGGGTCAGCTGTCCTGGTTGTGTCCCCTCCCCAGCTCCTCGTGCACCCCCAGCCTCCTCGCTGGCAGGGCTGCAGGAGGAACAGAGGAGGCCTCGATGCTGCGCGAGCACTGCTCAGCAATAGCTCGCACGTCGGGGTGTGATCAACACTGCTGCGGTCACAAATCCAAAACGCAGCACTACACTATGAGCTGCTATCAGGAAAATTAACTCTATTCTAGCTAAAACCAGCACACTAGGTTGTCTCCAAAGACCTCCTTTTCACTTCCCTGGCTCCAGTCCTCCTGCTCCCACTCTCTTAGTTCGTTTGTTACACTTGTTGGGTTTGTTCTTTAACACACACTCAAAAATTCTTTATGGTAGTGCCTCCTAGTATAGATCTACAAAGTCTCCTAGCAGAAAAGAGTATTAACTTTTCTAGGCAAAGGGGAATTCTTTGGTGTGTTTATGAACACAGGAGGATTTGATAAAATTTTACTGCGCAGAAATGCGGAGAGGCACCAGCAAGCCACTCTTAACTTTGTTAAAGGCTGACAAGCAATGAATTTTTCAAGAAAATCCAACTCTGAGTTGCCAGATGGAAATCCTACCCTAAAAGAACCATAGTCTAAACAGAAGAACCCGGAAAAGCAGCCTTCTGCATTGTTGTTGTTGCACAATTAGCCAAAAAGCCCCAGACGTGTTACTTGAACACAGGCTCACTGCTCAGAAGCGTATGGTAGTACCTATATTTGACACCCCGCAAATCTAAAATTCTGACGTCTCTTAGTGAACAAATGGCTTATACCCCCACTCCCAAACCCCAGATTTTTCTCCTAAATAAATCAGTTTATATGTAGTATTCAGACTAAAGACTGTCTTATTTCATGTCAGCATAGTTATGACAACTTCTGATTACTCTTTATACCAATTGTCTCAACAAAAATGAAAAATTAATAGATTAGACTTCAAAGACCAGATATTAGTATACACATATACAAATTCCTAATGGAATTTCAAAATGAGATAAAACAGATTATATATGCATAGGAAAGACTCTTCAAAATCAGATGGGTGAAATAGGTCTCATGGTACTTAAAATCCTAATGTCTAGTCTAGCCTAGGTTAGCCTGGAGATGTCTGTATTTCTTTTCAGTTTCTTTGGGAATTTCAATTCTTTTTCAGCCTATGACACGCTTTCAAAAATAGAAGTTTCATTTAGATTATTTAAAATGTTATCTCTATTGTTTCTACCACATAGTGTGTGCAACAGAATTCTCTCGATATACTTTCCAACTCCACACTAAGTTTATGAAATAAAAAGGTCTAGCTGATTATCAAACTGTGCTGCTTTGCATGCCATGAATTTCCTCTGCTTTTACTTCATCCAGGGGGAACGCTTCCGCAACACAGTTTACATAAAAAATTTTTGCAATCTACTTTTATGCATCGAGCACAAAGTATAGATCACATTACAGCTCCATTTCCATGCACAGATATAAACCTGCATATTTATAACTGTTCATTCTTACATAACTGCACATTGTAACGGTCTGTATGTATATCTGCATGTAAAAGTACAGCTTTCTCATGTCCTCTACTCATTTCCAAGTTTGCCTGATGCTTGCTATTTCTTGTACAGAGGTCTGATAATTATGCAAGACAAGCACAGAGCTCAAAGTAATAACTTCATCTTTCATCAGGGTTTAAATTAGGCCCACCACTATGGTGTCGGAGTTTCCCATACTAAGTGAGAAGTAACCCACCTTCCAGCTTGCCCTAAGGACAGTATACCAGAGCTAGAGCACAAAGCAGGGTTTGAATTAGCTGCATTTGTTTACCCTTATGCAGAACATCAAGATCACAAGTATTATTCCAAACTTCAGTGGATTTGCTTTATGACAAGACTTCCCAGCACTGATCAGGGTATATTCAGAACACACAATATCTCTGAATCTCTACACCCATCATGTCTACATGGCCATAAAAGTCTTCTATTCGCCAGTTAAGTGACAAGATTACTGTCGAGCACATTCTAATATTTTCTTTTGAATAGTGACATTTGAAGTAGCACTGAACAACTCTTTCAGCATGCCAAAAAGCAAAATGTATTCCTTCAATTGTAACTGTTAGCCAGCTAGTTTCGGCCCTTGAAAGCTGCAGTCTAATCATTGGTATTACCTTAACCAAGCATAGACTCTGAAGGAGAGCACACCTCTTTAGCATTTAACCCAATATATCACACACTTACATCTGGCATTTCTGTAAAGTAGAAAAGGGTCCTGCAGCTGGAAATCAAGGTCTTTAGTAATTGGTTCTGTTCGATTTTCCATGCTCAGCCTGTTCATAATTGTGAAGCCATGCCTTGGAGAAGCTGACCTGAAAAGTATCAAGTAGAAATCACATCAAGTCAAGGAAAAAAAGAAATTACTATTTTTTGTTGTTGCATAGTTCTCCAAAATTCTCTTTCTTTTCTCAGAGATACTACAAAAATCTAATTTTGCTGCCAAGAAAATTACTATTGAGTCTTGTAGTCTTTCATGTAATCCTTTCTAATTATTTAAAAACCCTACATTCTGCTTGAGAAATGACAGAAGCACCACTGGTCTCACAATAGCTGCAGAGAGAGCACACAGCACCTGTGATACTACCATTTGAGGTCCAATGATTTTAGTCACAGCATTAATCACATATACGCATCCAGTTTTTACTTCACGTTAGAAGGCCTACAGCTTCTGAACAGGCAAGATGTTACTAAATGCCACGTAGTCCCAAATCACTAGCATCACGTTTTCCAACCACCAACTACTCTATAGTTTCTTGCTAGAGTAGGAAACAGCAATTAGAAAGATTCAGTCATGGGCAAAGAGCACAGTAGGTTTTATTATTATTTTTAATGTTCAGTTAACAACTGCAGATGGTATTGAAAATCCTATCTGGAACGACTGCTACCATATAAAACATAAGAATACAAATCATTATGCTTGTTCATGGGGTTTACACTCCAAGCCAGTTAGATAATTTCTATTGATGTGAGCTGTTAACCCTATCACCATCCTGACAAGAAACATTACTCTAAAATGATGTTTGACAATAAAGAAAATGATGATGATTAAACATTTGGTAATATCGCCATCTCTCGTAATCGCCTGTTGGTGGACATCTCTACGAAATCCAAAGCACAGGGATCTGCATTAGAGGGTAGGAGGCACCAGGAAATTAAACATGAGTAGAACTATTAACAAAAATCTTTGTTTGCAACAATCAGTACTTAAAAAATAAATTTCACTTCCGCTGGCGTTAACTCGGTGGGGAAGTCTGATTTGCGACCCTTCCTCAGAATTTGGGAAGATGCAATTTGTGACAAAGTCAGCTCCAGTGAAAGAGCCACATTACACTGTCATAAAAGTAATAAGAAGCAACAAAAGCAACACCAGTAGACTCCAAATTGCAGTCTGTTAGCAATGTTTTTTTCACATGATTTTACGACTTTGTTCAAAGCCACAGGAAATAAAGTTAAAATTAATGGGGAGGGCCCTGTATAAAGTTGCTCACAGCTCACAACCTGTTCCATATAGTTGCCTACATAGCAGGAAGGGTAGCAATCTGCTGTAAGTGGAAATTTCCTCAACCAGCAAAAAGAATGATGAAAGATCACAGATACTAGAAGTGCCAGGTTACATCTTGTCAGTTCTGGAGTTTTAAATCTGATATACCAGACATACACTACCTCTGCCTTGCAGCACACAACTAGCTACCTCTACCTACTGCTAGCACAACCAAGGGCCAGCTCTTTCTTCTTGCAGTGGTAACTGTAACAGCATCTTATCTCACCTTTTTATTCTTCTCCACTTACCTAAAATAAGCTGAGGAAAGTTACTGATGATGATTTCAACTGCTGGTACAAAAGAGCTCAAAAGATTAAAACCAGCTTTCCAACTTTGCACAAAGCTCACAGTTTCTTGGGCCTCCCTGTCCATTTGTCACTTCACACACGCCTCTTGTCCACTGAAAACAATCTTCTGCTTTTTAAGTTCTCCTACCCAATCCCCAAAAGCATAAACACTGAAGTAAAAAGTTTTTGCTTCAGTGTCCCATCCCAGCAGACACAAGATCTGCTCACTAAGTCTTTTTCTGGTTTTAACATTAGTGACAAGGAAATGCTACTGCACTACCTCGGAAACCCAAACGTAGGGCATGCTTTAACAACAGATCTAAGGTAAATGTTAGAGTAAGGAACCGAATCAAAGCTCTGAAAAGCCACAGCCAGAGCTGTTGTAAAAAGCAAACACTGAAAAAATCCAAAGTGCTGGATGAAATATGCTCAAAAAAAAAAGAATAATCAGAGATAAGAAATATGAACTCCTACATACAGAGCACAATACTCAGAAGTTCTACCATTCCCTTACTTAAAGGTATATCATTATTTATTTCGCTGTTTGTTTTTTGTTCAGACACCTTTAAACTGCAAATGCTGCATTCTATTTAAGACAGTATTGAAGATTTCTATGGTTCACCCATATTGAGATTTAAACCACATTTTGAAGTCTTATCCACATATACTGTGATACCTCCTTCTCTGTGTTTTCTTCCCTGCATTTGTCTTTGCCAACTTCAGTTTCTTTTCACCTTTGAGTATGACATGATTTGGAGCATTTTCCTTCATTCAGCCAAGCTCCATCCCAGCTAGCTTTTCCACATCCACAGGTTTCACCTTCAGATGTTTAAATGTTACACTCTCACCTTGTGTAAACAAACAGCGTTCCCTCTACGTCTGTCTTCTCCTGAATAAAAGACCATTAAAAGAGTTCAAATTAGGGTCGCATTTTGCCAAACATAAGCAAGCCCCCTTTATCTTTGTTTTACCAACTGCATCAGCATTACACCTCTCTCACTTAAGCCATGACAAAAAAAAACAAACAGCTCCATGTGATGGCGGTGAGAGAGTACAGCTAGTCCAGGCCAGTTTTGTGATGAGATATGGAAGGGTTAAAGGCTGGACAATGTGAGATTAAACACCAGACTAGATCAACTGCCAACTAAGCCTGAGAGTGAGGCGTAGAGAGCACTTTTGAGGCGGTGCCTGCCCTCAGCAGCACCGCTGCGGCCTGGTCAGGGGACAACCCCACGGAAAGCAGACTGCACCGGGCCTTCAAACTCATCGCACCAAACCCAGAACCACCCACTAACAGCCCCTCAAGTCACCAAAAAAGATTCCTTCAGCTTCTCCTGGCCTTTTAGCACTCGCAAATACTTCTCGGGCACCCCAGGGCTCCCCCCATCCCCGACGAGGCCGAGCCGGGCACAGCCCCGCAGCCCCCGGGCAGCAAGCAGGGCCCCCCGGCACGTGCCGCCTTCGCACCTCCTCATGGCGGCGCCTCCCCCCTTCCGCCCCGCGCACGGGGGGGGACAGGGGC
>VXAL01017648.1:15015-45269 GCA_013399475.1 Chauna torquata
CCCGCGGTCGGCTCTGCCCGCAGGCGGGCACGCTTCGCTTTCAGGCCTCTCGGCGCCGCTAGGAAGGCCGCTGACTGACCTCCCTTCGGAGCGGCAGCCGGGCGCCCGAGGAGCGGCGTGTCTCCCGCGGCCACGGGCCTGAGGGGGCCGGCGCCGCCAAGGCGCTGGCAGTGCCGAGCGGGGTCCGGGCCGGTGCAGCCGCCGCCCGGTTCCCAGTCCCGTTAGCCTGGGCAGGGAAGGTGCGGTGCGCTCCTCAGCGCACGAAGGTGGAGTTGCAGGCGCGTAGGCACAGCCTGGCACACGCACGGGAGCGGTGGGGCGCGGCAGCGAGCCTTCGGAGGGAGGGCACGCGTGAGGCGGCACGGCGGTAGCGGGAGGCTCTGCGAGCCCGCGCGGCACTCAAACGGGAAGAGAAGCCGGCTCCGAGCAGGGGACGTACGCAATTGGGGGTTTGCTAGCAGACGCTCACAGGCATATTTCTGCGTAGAACTTAAAGAACGCGAGCACAAACCAAGCCTTCACTCAACCCCCTGACTGTATGTGTGTATATATATACACACACACATATACATGTGACATAAGCAGATGAAACATAAACAAGTGTAGTATGATACGGAGATACGCAAACAGCAGAGGAACAGATGGACAAGACCATGAATTTAGTTACCATATTTTCCTGTCAAACATACATATTTATTATTAGTCTATTGATATCAACAGTTTACTGTGAATATATCAGCTTTATGTGGCATGCAGATATAGTCAATACGTACAGTTACATTTAAAAGACTCACTTAACAGCCCAGCCTGAGCCCACTGCAAGAGCAAATTTTTTTGACTTCATCACATCAGACCGATGTAGCAACTTTGGAAGGAGCTACCACCATGTACATGTGGAAGCAGTGCATTTCCTTCCAGAGAATGGGATACCCTGAAGTACTAAAGGCAAAGGTAATGGATGCTATTTTGCTTATTTGCAATATCCCAGATGCTATGTTTTTAGAAGGGCAGTAGCTGGACACAGAATGAAGACTGCCATTTTGTTATCTTCCCTCCTTTGCACTCCAGGTCAGGTGGAGGCTGTGGGATAGCGTGAGCAGTGGCACCTGAGCAACTGGGCAAGCTCAGATGTAAAAACTTAAATAGTGTGAAAGTGGGGATAGAGGACAACTGAGACACAGCAAGCTGGGAATTCATAGTCTTTAATGTAGGGACAGTGAGTCTCTTGAGTGGAGTTAGGAATGGACATGCTCTCAGAAAGGACAGAAAGAATGTCCTTTGGGACTCAGGAGAGGATGCATAGGTTTTGTTGTAGCCCAGAAGGCTTCTGAAAATTGTCTTCCTGAGAATAAGGACCTATAGTTTGCTCTGCAAGTATATAGCATGAGAAGAAACCTCCTAACATACACTTTTATTATAATGTCTCACTCTTAGCTTGTCTTTTCTAAAGCCACCTTGTTTTAGTTGGGGCTTTAATGAAATACAGCTTTGGAGTTTGGAAGTTTTTAGGTGGTTTTGGTATACTTGTGGCAGGAAAAAGGCTCTAACCAGTTCCATTGTAAAGCTCCAGCTGACTTATCCTGTAACAGCAAGGAAAATGTATCAGCTCATGGCAGACAAGGGAAACTGTTGTCCTTGATCTGGAAATGACCAGAGTAGGATGGCAAAAAGAGAAAAATATGTAAGTAGGAAATATAATTCACATTGCTCAAGCAGTGAACAGATGCACGATCACCTTTTTTTTTTTTTTTTTTTTTGCTTATTAAATACTCTTCAGTTACCAGTTACCAGGCACTCATGACCACATTCCTCTTCATGTGCTGGAATTTCTCATTCCCATCCCATCTCCAATTCTTTGGCATGTCACCAACGCATAGAAGAGTCAAACTCTTGGAGCCCCACTCCTGGAGTTTCCCTTTCCAGATGACTTTGCTACGTCCAGTAACAATACTTTATAGAAAGGTGCCCTGCTTTTTTTTTTTTTTTTTTTTTTGGTGGTGGGATGGAAGGGATTATTGCCAAGTCCGTTAAGAAAGAATGCATTATAGAAAATGATTTTCAAAAGATTAGTCATTTGAGCTGCAAATGGTTACTCATAACTGTTATCTGGTAGGAAAAAGCAGTCTACAGAATTTAGCAGATGTATTGCAGCCCTGTTCCAACTGAAAAAAAAAGGTTTGAAGCAGAAGTAAGGTATCCTTCAACTTTTACAACTTTTCTTGCTTTTGTTGTTGCCCCTTTTGTGACACGAAGTAGTAACCAGTACTTGAGGCCTTGCATGTTTATTACCTTAGGGAGAGAGACTGACTGGGTCAAGTGTAACTCCGGTGCCCTTCTCTTGACATACAAAGATTGTACAGTGTCATGTTTCCTTGAATTCCGTGGAAGAACACCCAACTGTGAGGTTAAGTATCTTGAAGTAAGCCTGTCAAAAAGTTTGCCTGTTTTCAGTACCCAGCTGGTGGCTTCTTTACTACTGCCTTCCTCCTGTATTACTACACCTCCTTCTAACACAGCTGGACGGACAGTTCCCTAGCCCTGCGTTTTAGTCAGCAAACCTGTCAAGCTTCTGATCAAGCCTTTGTAGATTTTCTGTTGCACTGTGTGGTTACTTCTGCTGGTTTCAACTGCTTTGGTGTGGAAGTGGGGCATAATTGCTCCTTTCATTTAGCCTGAAGTAAAGGTAATAAAACCATTAGCTCTGCCCTGCATTATGGTATCACTTGATAGTTGACTTAAAAATTTTCCATTGAAACAAGATCTTGTTAAGTAGGGAAAGACTGAATTCTCACCACATCTAAAGCTAAGGACTTTTTAGCAAAAATGTCACAGGTTGAAAAGGTTGATTCTTTAAGCTGCAGTTATTTGCTTACAGTCAGTAATCCAGTAGTCCATAATAACTATCAAATCGAGTTAGAGTGATTTTGCTGTGATTTGTTGATGAAACAAAGTCATTTTCTAGCTTTGAAAATGTCATAATTTCATGAAGTATATAATTAGAATGTCATATTTTTGTCTTCCACCCACCTGGATACTATTCTGTTAAAAAGAAAAAACAAACAAAAAGCTTCGATTCTGACACGGTATGAAAGGGATTTTGCGTAGGTAATATCCAAACTGTTTTAAGGCAAAATCCGCATAGCGTGCTGTTCTTAAGGTCTCCATTAAGGATAAACATTAACGTGTTTAGGCCAAACCTTTTTACAACGATTCTTCAAACAGTCATTAAGCCTTTGTTTCACATTCAGGAATCTACGCCACTTGTAAAAACTAAGTCTTGCTTCCTACAGCAAATTATCGACACTGAGGTATGATTTCACGTGAATATATTTGGTGGCACTGCTGGGCATACACAACCCCTGTCCCAGGTCCCAGCCACTCATTCCTGCCGTTCTGGCACCTCTCTACTGTACTGGCCCAAGTGTGTAAGTGGCCACAGCATGAAGCAGTCAGACTGGGGAAGTGGGCTGATTGGAAAACAAGCGTTCATACTGCTGCTGAGATCACAGCCTCAACTGACTGCTTTCCTGTCTGTTCACATTCAGGCCTTCCTCTGAGCAGCAATTTTTTTAATAAACAGCAGGACTCACTTGAGAAAATGTAGTGCTGAGCGCCTCATTTGCTCCTGTTCCTCATCTCCAGCCCCTTTGGAGCTGTTATTACACAGTAGCTGCCTTTTCCTTTTTATTCCTTCCCCAAGGCTGCCATAGTTCTTTTCTCACTGTCTGATGGCAACACTGCTGCCCCTGCTAGCAGGAAGGGTGCTGAGGCAGCGTTATTAGGCTCCTTGTGCTATGTCAAGTGCCACCTGAGTATCTTTGTGTGGTGCTTTCCAGCACGTCAGCTTCCTGGGCAAGAGTGGGTGGCTCTTGTGGAGCCAGGGTGATCCCACAGGGCTTGTTTACCCCTATTTCACATATTTCTGGGGATGTGCTCGCAACTCTGTAGCACGGTACCTCTCCCACCTGGGAACCAGTGCCCTTGTGCTTTGTGCTGGAGGCTAGCTGCATCCCTTCCCAGACACAGTGGAAATGTTCAATCTTTTTAGCCTGCAATTATTACAGGCTCTCAGTAGCTAGCTTTAGAGTGCTTTCCTCGTGCTCGAAAGTTAAAATTGTTGGTTGTATTTTTAGACCCTTTTTTAACTCCAATCCTAAATGGTTAAAGCAATTTTAGTCTTTTTGTTAGCAATTTATTACTTGCTAAAAGTTCCTTAATGAGTATAGGGTCTGACTATATAGTTTCATTTGGTGCAGTTACTCAGAAAATTTACCTAGATTAAAAGTAATCTGGTTACTTTCATTCAGATGCAAAACAACTCCCCCTCTGCCCCCAAATAAACCCCAGCACATGTAAGTTATTAGCATGCACATCTGTGTTTGTAAAATTGCTCCCTCGTGAAGTTTGTGAGACCATGTTGAGATCTTCTGCAAATTGTTAGCCCACACAAGAATGGAATAGTATTCTTTGGCATTGTTGGTTTTGAAGTTCTGATATTATACATACTATATACTAAATAATTAACTATAACTTACTATGATTTTCAGTAGAAGCTTGTTTTTTCCTCCTTCTAAGATCCTGTTTTTTTTACCAAAAGCCTGTTTCTTTCTTCGACTTATGTTTTGCTGAGCAATTCTGTTAGTAACTCTACACTTTGTCTTTTGCTGGATATTTATTTGCAAGGTACTGAACTATACTTTTTTTTTTGTAGGCCCAGCTTCTACCAGTGGCCTATCTGGAGGAGAATTAAAAAAAAATCACTAATATAATTAACTGAAGTACAGTTTTGCCTGTCTAACTTCCCATGTAGATACTCTTCTTCTGGTGTGAAGAATTCTTTTTGATTTGATTTAGTTTTAATGACTTTTCAGGGGGCATGATCTGAGCTGAAAAAAATTTTAATACCAGGAAAAAAACGTTTCAAGAGGAGTAAGGGAGAAGTTCTAACAATATAATTGCATTGAATTGTAGTGTTAGACAAAAAAAAATCTTTCTTTTGTACATTTAATCATTAAAAATTCTGATTTTTATCACTGTTAGATTTTCAGTGACTGGAAATACTTCAGTAGAGCAGAAATGAGAAAATGATAAACCTAAAAAGATTTTTGCGCCTGGAATACTCTTTTCCCAGTAATGCTAGTTGACTAAGTAAAGAGTGTTACCTTTACCCATAAACTTTGTCTGACTTCTAAGTAGCTATACAATTGTCAATACAATTACAAAATACTGTTAAACTTTCTTGGCTTTTTTTACTTGTAGTTATTTAGTGTATTAGAAATCACTGACTTCTTTCAGTAAAATTCCTCTTAAAGTTTAACTTTACAAATTGCGTAGCATTTATCCCCATGCTACTTTAATTACAGCTTGAAAATTGACACTGTATTTTTTTTTTTTTTAAAGAGAAGGCAACCATTTAGGGTTTAGTATTTGAGTTTTTCAGTAATTTTGTTACCACAACTATATGTGCTTATGATCACTAGAACGTTTTTGATAGCTGTTACCTTGTTGCTGTCCTGATAAACTGCCATAAACTGATTTGATCCATCAGCTTCATTCTTTACACTGTCAATTGACTTGGCAAACCACCAAAATACCGGTGAGGATAAGGCATGCCTACTATCTCCCATAAATTAATAAGATATAATTAATTATATCTTACCTAAGATAATACCTTTCAAACCACATCTTTCTGGTAATCACCATTTAATTTGGCAGAATCAAACACCTGTAGCTCTAAAAGCTCTTTTCCAACTAGCTACAGAGAAGATGGCCTCATTTAATTAATTCCTAATATGAAAAGTTCCATTAGGTAATTACATTAAGTCACGACCTCATTTTTACACCTCACCTGGCATAGGAGCTCTTGCCATATTAGAGAAATGGAGTCATTACAAAGACATGCTGGTGTTGCTGCTGTTAGGAAGCTGGTAGCAAGCCTGGAGGAGTGCTTGGGCTGAGTTTGGTCAGGGTGATGGGGGTGCGTAGGGAGCTCTGGAGAAGGGGAATGTGCCCTTAGTGCCAAAGTATTTTTTTGTGAAAATGTGTTCTGTGCATTCAAATGAGCTTTCTTTGAGATAATTGTTGAAAAAAGGAGAAGCTCTGAATTAGTACTATGTATTTATAGTAGTATAATATATCTGCTGCTCCGTATAGTAGCAACGGCTACTATACATGTAGTTGTTGCAGTGTTACTGTATGAAGGAAATTTGTATTATTGTATTGTTAACTGATAAAAAATATATATTTGTTAATGAAGAATGTTGGTGCTTATTAAAGACTCCGATAAAGGATTTTGTAGCTTTAGATGTAGTATGGGTGAATGAAGGTAGTGTGAGTGTTGTAACAATACTACTGAATTCTAGAGCTGCAACAGATAAAACGATTATATAAGCAAGGACTCAAAGCTAAAATACTTAAGTAAGTAAGGTGGGTTTTCTGCCTCAAGTATCCCCCTCAATTTTTTTGTGATTTGATAGCTGCTTGTGAAAACTTCTGTAGGTAGATTCTTGTGATACCAATGCTACTTAACATCTGCTCCTGCAGATGGTAAGAGGTTGTAAAGGTTCCCCAAAATGTATCCTCCCTATATAAAATTAGGCTTAAAACCTGTTGCACGTGTTTCTTAACGTGAGATCACCTAACCTATAACAGTATGATCTTTCCACTTTTGTATAACAGTCTGGGTGATGATTTTTATTTGTTACTAATTTTATTTGGCTGGCATATATAAATGAGATGCTTTGAAGTAGGCTTCCTTTCAAACTGAAAATTGAGTATTTTTTTTCTTTCATTGTGCAGGATCCACAACTACCTCTATGCTTTAAATGCAACTACTTCCCTCTTAAAGTTAAGAAGGTTTTGTCGTGATTTTATTTTTTCATTTTGATTATTATTTGCGTTGATCTAGGGTTGTGGGTATATGAAGAAAGGACTGGGTAGAAAAAGGAATTCACATTTGTGTAACTGTACCAGATGATAAAACTTGGTAACATTTGAAGTGTTGCACTTGTAAACAACGCAGTCTATCCTGTTATTTTGTTTGTTTGTTTGTTTGTTTTTAGGAGGGGATGGATTTGGGCAAAGGCAGTTTCCAGCAGGCATCCAATAGTAGTTTTAAGCACTTGAATGAGATTTTTTGAAGTGGAAACTAAAGGTATTAGCACCACAAAACTTCAGTGGGTATCTGAGTCTGGGTTTATTACACTTGTGTGAATTTGTTTCCCCTAGTGAATTCTGAGAGCTCTTGAAGGTGTTTGGCAGTCCCTTTTCTACAGTCTGATTTTTGTCATTTTCTGGTGATGCTGTGCTATGTCTTCTGACAGATTAAATTTACAGGCATATTACCTTGCTTGTCAGAAACAGGAACTACAAAGATTTTTTGAAGAAAAACTTCTATAGCCAGTAACAGGCCAAGGTTTCTTTTGTCCTCTTTTTTTTTTCTTTTTTCTGCTAGTTTGCCCAAATGTGTGAATTTTATTACCATCCTAAATTAATCCTAGAAATATGGCTTTCAGTTGAACTTGCTTTGTGATGTTTATTCGAATTGCTGTGTCGTTTAAATAATGGTAAACCTAACAACTCCAAAAGAGATTGAGGACATCTTTGTTAGGTGCTTCTATTATTTATTCTTGACTTACTACTGCATTTTAAGAAAAGATTTTTCTGAAACAGTCGTGTGGTTTCTAAGAGAACTCAGTTATTAACAGATCAAAGGCAATGCATTTCATAGCCCTCTCAGAATCACAGAATGGCTGAAGTTGGAAGGGGTTTATGGAGGTCATCTGGTCCAAGCAGGGGCACCTAGAGCACGTTGCCCAGGACCATGTCCAGGTGGCTTTGGAAGATCTCCAAGCAGAGAGACTCCACAACCTCTCTGGGCAACCTGTGCCAGTGCTCAGTCACTTGCATGGTAAAAAATTGCTTCCTGATGTTTTGGTGGAACATCTTGTGTTCCGGTTTGTGCCCACTGCCTCTTGTCCTGTCACTGGGCACCGATGAAAAGAGCCTGGCTCTGCCCTCTTTGTACCCTCCCTTCAAATATATATCTATATAGAGAGATGAGATCCCCCTGAGCCTTCTGTTCTCTAGGCTGAACAGTCCCAGCTCTCAGCCTTTCATCATAAGAGAGATGCTGCAGTCCCGTAACCATCTTTGTGGCCCTTCATTGGACTCTCTCCAGTATCTCTGCCTCTCTCCTGTGCTGAGCAGCCCAGCAGTGGACACAGTACTCCAGGTGTAGCCTCTCAAGTACTGAGCAGAGGGGAAGCTTGACCTGCTGGCAGCGCTTTGCCTAATGCAGCCCAGGATACTGTTAGGCTTCTTTGCAGCAAGGGCACCTTGTTGGCTCATGTTCAACTTGGTGTCCACCGGGACCTCCAGGTCCTCTTCTGCCAAGCTGCTCTCCAGCTGGGAGCCCCCAGCATGTGGCGGTGCCTGGGGCTGTTCCTCCCTGGTGCAGGATTCTGCACTTCTCCTTACTGAACTGGATGAGGTTCCTGACACCCATTTCTCCAGCCTGTTGAGGTCCCTCTAGACGGCAACAAGACCTTCTGGTGTATCAGCCGCTCCTTGCAGTTTTGTGTTATCTGAGGGTACACTTTGCCCCATCATCCAGATCATTAATGAAGGTAGCAAACACCTGTTAAACCCATAGAAAACTCACTTGGTCCTTATTCTAATCAATAGGATTTTTCTTCCTCTTTTGATGGAAAAAGCCATCATGTTTCTTTCTGAATCTGAAAGAATCTTCATCCCTGAATCCAAAAGAAGGTGGGAGAAAGAAAAAGTGAGGGGGTAAGAGGGGGAGAAAATGCATGAGACAAATTAGTAGACTGGATTATAAAGGAGAGATCAGGATTAGAATTAGTGATAGTGCTGTGTTGTTGTTGTTGCTATAACGCCTAAGCATACAGGCTGGGGAAGCAGGATGCATGTGGAGCCACAGCTGATGAGGTGAGGGGGACAGGACAGCTGGGAAGAACTGGGTGCAATACAGGAGGCAGAGCTGAGGTGGAACAAGGCTCGCCATGGTGGAGTGGAAGGCAGGACTGAGGTGGGGGCAAAGCTGAAGGAGACTTGTTGTGAGAGACAACTGCTAGGAATGAAATGAAAAGGGCAGAGTCAGTAAAGATGTTGGGCAGAAAAATTGGGGTAGATTTTGTAATTGGAAGTAGAGTTAGAAGGGTATTTTGGGGCTTAGATGGCATGAAATGCTGAGCACACGGATGGGTAAACAATGTGCCATCGTTAATGGAAGCTGCCCTTCTGTCATGACCATTTTTTAGGTCACTTTAATCACTGCTTGTGATATGACCTGGTTGGAAGTGGTTGCTGTTATGGAATAGGATGTATGGAGAGTCTCTCCTCATGCAGTGCTAAGCAATTAGGAAACGGATACAGCACCATGTGCATTTCTGTCTCTTTGTCTCAGAGTAGTTTCTGAAGGATACAGAACAACAGGCGTTTTCTCTGCCAGCTTGGGGAGGAAAGGGACATAGACTTACTAGTCGCAGGAGAAGTTGGTTGATCATCAAGAGAAATGTTATAATGATGACTAGGGGAGCATGTCAAAGGATAAGGCCTGCTAGAAAGCCTCTGTCTTTCCTACTACTTGGCAACAGTTGCCACAAGATGTAAAAGCCCCCTGCACGATTCCAGGAGAGAGACAGTTCTACATTTTCAAATGTCTTAGTGTCATTAATTCCAATTGATAAATAGCAGTCATATTATATCCTAAAAGTAACTGTGTATCAATACAGACTGGAATTTGAAACGTGATTAAGGATATAAAGGGAGAAAAAGGTGGAAGGTACTATATTTAATATCCTAACTTGGATATTTCTGTTTGCTAAAGTTATATAAACAAAGTTGTTTTGTCTATGTTTTAGTTTATATATATGTGTTTTTTATCAAAAAAGGCCGGGGGTGGTGGTGGTGGTGTTCATTTTGCCTGTCATTAAAACATATCAAGTAATGAAATGATATAAAGATTTTTTTTAAGTTTGATTCCTTCTAGGATTTGACTATCTGCATTAACTCCACCAGTGATGACTCCACTTTCATTTAATGTAACTATGTAAGATGGCTTGGCTTGTGGGTTTTTCTTTTCACGTTGCAAATCCATCTTGCTATGTTAGGAAAGAACCGTAATCGCATTAAGTCGGTAGTTTCATTGATTCTCAGGTGTACTAAGGTGCTGAGGAATATTGTCTCTGTTCTGTGAATGAGAATACTGCATATGAATTGCTAGAGTAACAAAAAAAAAAGTTGATTCCACAGTTGCCTTTTCCATAGAAGCGAATCTGAACAGACATTACATTTAAAGCAAAAATAGTAACAATAACAATGGAGATTCCACAGTCCTTCTGGGCAACCTGTTCCTGTGTTTTACCACCCTCCTAGTGAAAATGATTTTCTTTGTCTAATTGAAATTTCCTACTTTGTGACTTTGCTGCTGCCTCTTGTCCTATCATTCCATACCTTTGAGAAGAGGCTGGCTCATACTTCTCCATACCCACCCGTTCCATACCTGAAGACAGTAATGAGGTCTCCCTTAATCCTCTCTTCAGGCTTTAACAAGCCTGGTTCACTCAGCCTGCTCTCATATGTCATGTCCTTCAGCCTCCTGATCTTGGAGGCTCTGGACTTCCTCCAGTATGTCAGTGTCTTCTACAATGTTTAGTTTTGGCCTATCCAGTACTCCAGTTGTCTCACAGAACAACTTCCCTGCGACCTGTTGGCAACACTCTCACTAATATTGTGCAGGGTATGGTTGGACTTCATAGCAAGGGCCTGCTGCTTGCTCCTATTCACCTTACTGTATACCAGGACCCACTGGTCCTTTCCTGCAAAACTGCTTCCCAGCCTCTTATTCCATCCCAGGTGCAGGATTTCGCACTTTCTGTCATAGAACTTCGTGTGGTTCCTGTCAGTCCATTTCTCCAGCCTGTTGAAGTCCCTCTGAATAACAGCTCTGCCTTCCAGTGTAGACTGCTCCCCCAGTCTGGCATCATCCGTAAGGTAGCTGAGAATGCACCCTCTCTGATAAATCTGATTGTTGGTAAATGTGTTACACAGTATTGGCTTCAATTTCAATACCCAAGGGACACATGCTACTAGTAATTGGTCACCAGTAGGACGCTGCTGATCACAACCCTTTAAACATGTCAGTACAGGCAATTTTTCAACATCTTACGTACTCAGTGCTTAGTACTCTGCAACTCGGCTACAAGAACACGATGGGAAACTGTCAAAGGCCTTGCTGAAGTCAGGAGAAGTGATGCCTGTTGCTCTCCCATTGTCCACAGAGCCAGCCTTCTCACTGTAGAAGGCAGTCAGGTTGGTCTGGCACAGTTTGGATTCGGTAAATCCAGGCTCACTGGTCCTTCTTGTACTTGAATATATCTCCTAGGATGACTTGCTCCACAAGCTTCTCAGGAGTTGAAGTTAGGCTGACTGGCCTATAGTTCCCTGGGTCATCCTTCTTGGAGGTGGAAGTGATGTTTGTCTTTCAGTCATCAGGAACTTCCTTCGATAGTCATAACCTTTCAAAAATGATACCTTGCAGTGGCATTGGCTGTCTCAGAGACCTGGGAGGCCTAAACACAAACCTTGTGGGGGGTGGAAAAAATGTAAGGCAAAACAGGCACTGAGTACATGAGCCTTAACTGTGTCCTTTGTCACTGGTTTCCCTGCTGCACTGAGCTGTAGGTCCACATTCTGATTAGCTTTCGTTTTGCCTCCAGTGTGCTTGTAGAAGTCTTCTTGCCCTTCACGTCTCCCACAGTTTCCAGCTGCCTTGAAGCTTTGGTTTTCCTGACTCCATCCCTGCATTCTTGGGCAATGTCTGTATATTCCTCCTGAGTACCCTGTTCCTGCTTCCGCATTCTGCGTGCTTCCTTTTTTTTGCGTTTGAGCTCAGTCAGGAGTTCCGTGTTTGTCCATGCTAGCTTTCTGCCACACTTGCTCAGCTCCTGCCTATCAGAATTGCCTGTTCCTGTGCACTGAAAAGGTTGCCTGTGAGGACCAACCACTTGTCCTGGGCCACTTTACCTTGTGAGACCATCTCCTGCGGGATCCTGCCCAGCAGATTCGTAAGCAAGCTGAAATCTCTCTTGAAATCCAGAGCTGTGATTCCAGTATGTCCCTTGCTCACTTTTTTTTCCAGGATTTTGAACTGCAGAATATCGTGTTTGCTGCAGCCTAGGCTGTCCTTGACCTTCATCCTTTCATGCGTATTCATCCTTTTTCATAAGTAACACGTTGAAGGCCTGTTCTAGTCATCTCACTGATAATCTGCATCAAGAAATTGTCAGCATCCTCACGTGATTATTCATGACAAGGATTTCACTTCATGAAATGTATAGTTCAGCATTGTAGATTAAAGAAGTTTGAGTAAGTCTGCAAAACTACTGGATAATTATCCAGGCCAAACTGTTTAAAGTTCTCCCACTATTTATATTAATAGGAACCACCATATTTCCATGCTGACTATGAGGGGAAAAATCGATATCAGCAAATGTACATTCATATTGATTTATCTTCCCTTTTGGTTTTCTAATTTAGTAAAGGCTACTAATGCAGCATTACATAAGGATTCTCAGGAGAGTAAAAAGGCTAATAAGATCAGGCATCACTGTTAGTTCTGGGGAAGTGAACTGACTTTACTATTCATAGTCAATGGTTGAGTTACCCAACAAAGGAGTAACTTAGCACATACTCCTGAGCCACCTATCAGTGAGCATTATTCCAGGCAAGTGGACTACAAGGAGCCATCAAGGTGACTTTTCGGAACGCAGGCCCAGCATGCTGTTAGGATATGGGCATTAGAGAAGAGAGGTTCAAGGAGCCAAATACTAAGAATTTTTTTCCACATAGTATTCTAAGAAATGATGTTATATTATTTGAATATCCTATTATATGCGTCTGTTTAGAGCAGTTATTAGATTTCTTTCAACTAGACTGAAAATGGTTCTCTGGCCATGTGCAAGTTCTTATGCAAATATTTGTGTTTTTTAAGATATTTTTTCATGTGTTGTATGAGGAGGAAGGAATGTGTTATGAAAATGATCAGTTTGCTTTGCTTTTTCATTCTAAACAAAGTAAAGGGAAGCAAATGAGGGAGGGAGAGAAAATGGTTTTGAGTTGAAAAATTAAGTTTGTCTGCCCAGAACTCTAGATAAAGTTGTTTTATGGGAAAAATGTCAACTATACACATACATGTTATATACTTACAGATAAAATTAGGACATGATATAGTGCAGACTATTGCATGTTTAAAAGGATGTAAAGCTTCAGAAAGAAAGCTGCTTAATTTTACAAACAGTGTATACTTAACACAGCCATATCAATCTTGTAATGCTATTTCTAGCACTGAATATTAAATCTCAAGATATTCAACCCTATAACTGAAATATATACTCCTTTTTATGTTAAAAACATGGGAGTGTAACAAGTTATAAAAGGGGAACAGCATTCACTGTATTCCCACTGTACATCATCTATATGCACATATCATGATTGGAAGTCTCTCTTCTTTTTAAAATTTTTTTTCCCTTTTTGAGGATAGGGCATTCATGAGGGCACTGTTGAAAAGTAGGATGTTCTCTTATCCTACCAAAGGACAAGGGAAACACCAGATTACTGAAAAATAGGAATGCAAAATTAGGTCATAGAAGGCCCAGGCTCATAGAGGTATTTAGTGTCCCAGAAGAACAGCTGACAATCTGGGACTGACAGTTCACGTTTTCAGGATAACCGTAAAAGTTGAGTTCTGCCTCCCAAGCCCCACATTCCTAACTTGTTTCAATGCTTAATGAGTTTTTGCATCAAGATGCCATTCCGAACTGAGAAATGTGTTCTACTAGAGATGTAAAAGCAAGAGCAATCTTTGTCACGCTAAAATTGATAGAGAATTCACTTTCATTACTCAGTTTCATTAGAGGAATAGCAAGATCTTGCTTATGAAGAAAGATCACATGTTGATTTGAAGTACCAGATGATAGGGCAGCTATCTCCAAATGGCCATGACACAGTTAAAAATAACCGTGTTCAGACTGCTCTTGCCCAGTCATCCATCAGCAAAGGCTGTGATGCCTGCCCAGAGCTACAGTAACAAGTTTGATTCAGTATAAAGGTGCATCTTTTTCCTAGGGGCAGAGATTTTGCTGTAGATATGACGTCTTTGCTCGGTCCCTTGGTTCTAAAGGTGGAGAAGATAAATCAGTATCACAGAAGTAAGGGATTCATCTGGTCCTGTCAGAAAGTAGTACTTGAACATAATTTAAATATTGTAAGACATAACTCCATGGAAACAGAATTACAAGGTTACTTAGCCAGGCTTAATTCTTGTTTCTTTCATAGAGTCTTTGGGTGTAATTTTCTTGGTGTGCATCTCCTGAAGCACACACACTTTCACCCACCCCCAAATTCAAATATATGAAATGCTATTACAGCATAGTTTATTAAAACAGCTGAAACATTTCTATTTTGCCATTTGGAAAACAGGAGTAACTGATAACAAGTGTAGGTGATTGTTCTGTTATGTCAGCCCTGAAGAGAAAACTGGGACTGCACCTGCAAAAGATTTTGGAGCTATTCTCTCTGAGCGGAGGAGTGTTAGAGATCCAGCGTTGTTCTAGTCTAGCTTCTGAGGTCAGTGACTCTGGAGATCTGGGATGTTTGTGGCCATATAGCTTGTTCTTATTCCATATTGAGCATATGGAAGCCACAATTCTTTTATGGAATTTTAATTTGACAAAATTCAAGTCATGTATATGACAGAAGGCCTTGAAATCTGGGCAATTCTGCTTGTCAGATTGCAAGTTCTAGCTCTGAAGCATGCATTACCCATTCTTGTTGGGAATTTCTAGTATATGAATTTTTGAACATTGCAGGGAAAAGCACTTCTTGCCCTTCTCATAGAAATGACTGATCTTTTTTTCCCTAGAAACTTTCAGAATAAATTCAACCTGCAACCTGAGAAAATTAAATCCAGACATTTAAAACTTTGCTATCAAAAACTAAAAAGAATGTCTTGTGGTAGTGTTGGTTTGTACTAATGTTGTGTAGGATAGGCTTATTTTTGAATGAAAATCAAATTACAGGGAGCCATTTGGTAATACTCCAGATGATGAGTGCATAAAGTACTAATACAGATTTTTAGTTTTTCTTACCAGATCTCAAATAACTTCACAAACGTTATCTCAGTGAGATGCAGAAATATTACATTCATATTATTTTTAAGTAAAAAATGGGGGGAAAAAGCCACAATTGGTCAAAGTGAGTGAAGAGGCAAGATATATTTGAAGTTAGAGATGAAATAATTTACCCAGTCCTCCCTGTTAACCTCTGAACTTGCAGCCCTTCCTTCTGAAAGGATCTCTAGGAAAACTTCAGTAGTTCCATCCTGGTTTAGGGCTGCTGCATTAGCCACTGAGGTAAATATGACTCTTTGACTTTGGAAAGTTTTGAATTAAGTCTCTTATTGTTATTTACAGTCGCAATACCTTGCTTAGTGACAAGAAGCTATGTATATTTTTCTCCCCCCATGTTCCTTTGTAGGTAGTGCTCTGTATGGCCTGCCCAGGTGCCTTGTCAGTGAATCAACAAGTATTTTAGGATATTTACTTCCGTCATTTTGGCTGCTTAGTGCAAACTCATGAACACCTGTGACATTTTTTTGTCTGGAAAATCACTCATCAACACACAGACTAACTTAGAAATAATTCTGGATATCTGCTAATAGAGGACACCTCCGACGCGCTTCCTTTAAGTAGAGTCCAATGACTGTCAATTAAAGGGATGCTATCAGTCAAAAATTTGTGTGGGGAGAATCTTTAATGTATTTTGGCCGTAGGACTGCATCTTTTAGAAAGAATTTAAAAACAAACAAAACAACCTTGATGCTGTTTACCATTTGCTTTTTACTCTTATTACAATGATCAGTGTCATTCTTCTTTTGTAGTCACTTCCACCTTTTATTTCTTATGTACTTAGTTCTCTGTAGCTTGGTGGAGTTATTTAACCTCCTTACAGCCACAGATTTGCCAATGTTAATGAAATACCTCTCAAGAGACTTAAAGCATCATCTATCTGGATGTTTTCCTGCTGGTGTTAAAATAATGAGAAAACTTTCAAAAATATTTCCAGTATGCAGAAAGTTTATTTTTTTTCTGTGAAATATTGGCTATATTGCAAGTATATGATGCAATTTCCTTCACTGAGATGTTAATGAATTGATAAATTAATGTTAATTCTAATAAAATCTGTGAGGACACTATTTTTTCCAATTCACCCTTAGGTGTCTTCAGAGTTTTTAGGCTGTATGTTACTTTGCTGAAAAATCTATTTTCTGATCAGTATTTTTCTAATCTGAGGAAGGGAGGCCTACTTGCATGCAGCTTTCCCCTGTCATATTGTTTATCCAAATACCTGGGTGACATTAGCAAAAAGTTGCAAAACAGGTAAGTCAAAATTCAGTCTCAGAGAGTGAGGGGAAGTGATGGGTGGGGAAAAAGAATACAAAGAGACTGTCGCCGTGCTCTTTGCATCTTGTAATGAGGAAATCTGCCTGAAGATTGAGTGCTTGCAGCCTTGTGCTCTCCATTGCATCGAAAGGTCTTTAACACTTTTACTGCAAACCAAATCTTTTCCACCTGAGGTTAGCAAGAAGACTGCGTGTCCTCTTGTGAAGCTTACGCTTAGCCATGGAAAGCCACATGCATGCTGTGACCAGTTTTCAGTCTTGTAACTGTCTCCCTGGTTGGTGCTCTCTTTCCCTTGAAGTGTGGAGACCTAGGTCTTTTGGGGGAGAGGAGCACAGAGGAGAGAGGAAAAGTTGATTTGATTCATAGTGTTACTAGAGGCTAAAAATCCTGGGGGTATTCCTAGGCAGAGATACAGCTAGCAGTTAGCAAGGAGACATCAAGCGTTTCTTGTTTCCATTTCTGCATGTTTGAATATTAAATTACCCTGCACTGATAAATCTGCTCTTCCCCCTCTCTCTCCCACCCATACCAGCTTCCACAGTGCCTCGCAGATGGAGGGGAAAGGCATGGAGATGTCAGCACAAACATCCTTACTAACTGTATGTGGTGGCTGGGAAGGAAAGGGTGGAGGAGCTGGCAGTTTAGCTAAGTCAAGACATGTCTTGAAACCCATATTTAAGGAAGAAGTTGTCCTTCTTTCTCAGTGGTACTTTAAATGTGATTTGAACCCAGAAAGCTGAGTAGGTATAAAAATGAAAAACTAAGAAGAAAGCATGCAGAAGATGCAATGCATTATGATACCTTAAATAGTGCCAAGTACTGAAGAAACACAAAAATAAAATATGTTGCACATTCTTTTTTCCTTTAATTTTTTTTTGCGGGGTGAGGAGGGACATCTGGTACATCTCTTTTATTCAAATTCAGTGTATTTTAAGATATACTCTGGTTTATCCTTTGGAACTTCAACAGTTTCCATGTGTGCAGTAAGCTACTGAATAAGAGAAGGTGTCTGTGATAACAAAGGTCTTAAGTAATTCAGAGGGCATTGATCTTTCTCTGATTGCTTAACAGTCGTTGTCACTTGGGTATTAAGGATGACCACACTCGCTTCTTCTTTTTTTTTGTTGGCATTAGAGTAAATTGTTCAGGAGCACCTTCTGTGTGTGCTACTTGTAGGAACTTCCATGTGTTGGCCCTGCACAGGCCAAGGTTTTACTCAGTGAATTTGTGATTCCCCAGTATTTCAGCTTTTAACTCATGGCTCAGTTCACTTGGTGTTGTTTAGTTGTTGTTGTTGTTGTTGTTGTTGTTGCTGTTGTTCATTTTTTGTGTTTTTTTGGTTGTTTTTGTCTTGTTTTCCTTTCAGAGCTGAAGATAGTTTACTTAGGTGAATACAGAGTGCATTTTTTTTATCCGATATTCTGTTACACAGATAGCTGTGCAGTAAGTGGTACCTTCAGTCCCTTCTGGAATCACATTTTGCATTCAGAAGAAATAAGATGATGATAAACCGTCTTCATTCCCACCCTGCTACCTGCATGATTTCTGGTGGGAGATGATAATTCAATTGGTGGCACATTCATCATGTGCACTGTAGTTTTTCATGTCCGGTTTTGCCAGATGTGCAGACCATGACAGGCCAAATGCTGTCTTTTACATTTGTCTAAAAGGAGCTGAATATGGCTTTGGCATTAGTTCTAATTTTTTTTTTAAGTTAGAAAACAACTTTTTTCCTTTCTTTTAACCCTATACAAAAGACAAGGCTGCTAGTGTTGCAAAATAATTGAGTCAGAGCCTGTTGCAATCAAAGGATGATTAGTTTCTTGTGTTTGTGTGCTCTGATGTGAATTAAACCAATCTATTATGTCTGCTTTGTGTTCTTAGGGATGCACTATTTTTATGTGAAACTTGCAAAAGCAGGCACAGTTCACTGATGTTTATTAGTGACCTTGTCTTGTCCTCTGAATTATGGACAGTCTGCTTTGAACATGGGGAAATGCTACTAGCAGTCATTATGTGGATGTTCATTTTTTTTTGTAGTTGTTTAACCTCTCAAAGGCCCCGCTGCAGTTCTTCATTTTAAAAAAAAAAAAAAAAGAGAGAAACTGAATTATGGGTGTTTAAAGCTGAAATATTTATAGAAGCAGTTTTTATTTAAAAATAGCGTTTGTGCCTGAGAAGATCAGATGTACCACTTCAGTATGAAAAACAAAACCAGATTTTAGTTGATATTATTAATAGAAATTGCATAAAATTTGATAATATAATTTAGTTGAAAATATTTTCTTCCAGTCTAGGTTTTGGAGTGTTTTTGTAGCTAAATGTTATAAAGATTTTTTTTGAAAAATCACATACATTTTTGATTTTGTGTTTNTTTTTGATTTTGTGTTTTATGCTATAGGTTACAAAGACATTGTTGAATTACTGTTTATAAAAGAAGAAAATATACTGAGTATCGGAACCCACAGACATTAAATCTTTCAAGTTAAAATGTAGGCAAGTGATATTAGAAAAATAATTTTGCTTACTGTGGGCAGATGGGTGTCTACCACAATGAATCAAAATTAAAAACTGTATTACTTGGATCAAAAGTTTGCTTGATTGCCTGTAGGAGTTGCTTACATGGACTTTCAAAATCCATCCTTATTATCAAAAATGGAAAATAACACAAGAAATATATACCAAAACAAACAAACAAAAAAAAAAACCAAGAAATCCTGAAAAATAACACAAGAAATCCTGAAGTCATCATTGATTTGAAGTCACTATTTAAATTGATTAATATTTTATCCAAATGTCAAGCGCTGCAGGATGTGGCCCAATTCATTTTAAGATAGTGCTCTAGTATCAAGAGTGTATCCAAATTTGATCACTGTTGATGAGAACAGTGATGTTCAGTAAAAGGTGACAAGAACGAATATCTGACCCTTGATATATTCTTCATGTAGAGCAGATGTAGTGAGCGAGGGTTACATGCTAACAGGAGATTTTTTTCATTTTCCCACAATTATCCATCAATAGTGTAGTGCAATCCAGATGTGTGTGAAGGCTCCATAGCATAAGGTGCTGCCAAGTTGTAATATTAGAAACACTTCCTGATTCAAGAAATCAGATACCGATAGGGCTGAAAGAGTTAAGAATTATCCCATGCTTCTCTTTTAAGGCTCAGGCAAATAATGTAATGTACTGTAGTGTTTTTCAGCTCAATGAAAGAAACTCCTCATCCTTCTTTGTAAAGTGTTAAATCGTGATGGGGAGTAAAGTAGATGACTGTTGTGAGTTCTGCTTTGGTTTTCCAAATACTATTTTAGAGCATATTTGAGGGTGTGGAGGGGAAGTGCTCTTGGAGCAAAGATCCCCAGCCCCAAATCAAAAATGAAAATTGGAATGTGTTTTTGAAGGTTTTTGCTCCACTTTCTTCAATATTTGAAAATATTCCCAGTATTATGATAGCTCTCTTAGAAAAATTCTGAAGAAAAAAGTCTGCCTAAAACTTTAGGTACCAACTATGGACACCAAAGCCTATCTGAATACAGAGAAATTCCTGCTTCATGTTTCCTCAGAATGACAGATCTCCTTGGCTTTGCAGCCCTCTCCTCAAAAACAGTGTGAAGCAGCATTGTTGATTAGTCAAGAGAAGGCAGCATGCAACCATTAATATTAACATCACATCGCACCATCTGGCCCCACCAGCTTGGAAATGATGGCCTGTATTTTTTGGTAACGGCTGACAGGAAACAGCAAATTCATTGGAAGTACAATTGTGATTTACCTTTTACCCCTTACTCTGGAATCCCCATGGTCTACCATTCATTTTGCCTTTGAAAGACTTAATGCTTCTAACTGTATTGATAGATCGATTAAGCAAGAAGAGAATGTTTGTTGTATGCTAGAGCAGTAAGTATATAAAGAGGAACAAAAATTAGGTAGAAGATAATGTAGAACTTGTTTTCTTTTAAAAAACACAAACTTTTTTTTTAAACTACAGAATAGAAGAAACATACTTTTGTGAGTGTGTGTGTAGCATTTACTCAGGTAATTTATGGACACAGAGGAATGTTAGCATATAAGAAACTTAGAAATTAGCATTTTAAACAATTTTTGCATTCTCTGAAGTTTTTTTGGATGCAAGGCATTGTGAATATTATTAGCGACTGTATTTGATGCTACTGCAGACTATGGGAGCTTCATCTGAAACACTGAGAAACTAACAACATGAGGAATCACGAGTATGTTCTTACTAGGGCCAGAACATCAGCTCAAGCTGATTGCTCCTTTGTGTCACTCTTAGGGCAAGAGTGTGATTCATCACTTCCATTTTGCTGAATACTGAAGTGCAGAAGCATCTCTATGGGTTAGATTTTACTTCCATTGAGGACTAAACACGATCCTGATCTCATTTACAATAATGTAAGTAGGGAGTCATTCGGTAAAACTGATTGACCTACATCAGTATAACATTGTGGGAGATGTTGTCAGACTGAACAGCTTCACTGGAAATAGGTTTGGTCTTAGCAAACATTTATTTAGTTCAATTGAACAGTTCATGGATTTCCCTTGGACTGGGAAACAAACGTGGATCCTGATTGTTATTCTCCAGAAAAGTATTTGTAAAATAAATTCAGTGAACATGTTTAAGCCATGTGCTCTTCCTGTGTGAAAGTTCAGGCATGGTGTAGCTTTCAATGAATGATCAGGCTTGACCACCAGTCTGCTTCCATTTTGGCAATAATACCATCTGCCATAGTATGCCTGATCCTCTGTCTTTGTAATTATCTTGATGACTACATTATTTTGATATGTTAGGCCAGTTAAGCTGCACAAATCTAGCTTAAAAATAGCTGTGTGGTTTTAAAGAGATTTTTAAAAATTGGAGGAGCAGAGAAGAAAAAAGTTTGTATTTGGTTATAGACCTATTTCTGTAGAGCTATTTCTGGTAAACTGAAGGTATCTGATACATCAATCTTCCTTTTTATGCTACTCTAGTGTAAGTATAGACAGTCGTTTCTAGCTGTGGTCAGGATGATCTTACTGGCGTGTCTTTGGGTCACTAGGTCATACAGTTTTTTTTCTTTAGTATTCTTTTTCTATCCACCTATTTTGAGAGCAGAATTTCCCTTCTAGCTTCTTCCTTCTTCAACTAATTGATGTCTTTCACTTCCTGACATCAATCAGGTTGCAAAGCAGCAGTACAGTAATGTACAGCTAAATACAAATACAGTTGTACAAAATGTGAAATCTGTCGGTCCCTCCCTTGGGCACAAGTCCACGTCTGTTCATGTTAGAACAACAGTCACGTCTTATTAAATCAGGTACTCTTTGTGCATCCCGTGTACTGTGGATTTGCTCTGTTATATACTGTGTAAGCTTCACTGTTGTGCTTGTGCTGATAAGTGCTCCTTCCTCAGGCTGCAGTGAAAACCAGCAGCCCCACTTGTGCATGGTAGCTATTGCCGTAAGCACTACAGACTTGAATGGAAGAGAAATGGAATCAGAGGGACATAGCAGTCCCATATCATTTAAAAGTTCATTTTCTACATCCTCAAACTGTACCAACCTGGAGCTTGCAAGCCATACTTTTCCTTTTGGATGGACAGGCAGCACTGACTTGTAGAAAGTTCAGAGCACTGATAACTCCATCTTCCTCCAAAGTTCGAGCTGTGTTTCTGCAGGAGATGGCAGCATATGATACAGTACTTGTAAAAGAGACTCTCCTNAGTTATATAGCAGAATGATCAAGCCTTTTGCATTATGATACAGATGAAACTGAGTCAGATTTTGAGCCTTTTGTTCCTTTGATGCAAGAGAAGTACACTCCAGACTAAAGGAAGACAGTAAAGTAGAGTTGAAAGTGAATGAACCTTGTTTTACTTGTTTCAGAATCATGAAATATCAATAGATATTTTATACTGATTACGATAAAATAAACCCCAGCAGTGTCTCCTAAAAAATATGGCGCTTGCGACCACTTTCACTCATAGAAAGTGAACAGTTCATGTTGGAAGGAACCTTGGGAAGTCGACTACTCCAAACTCCCCTCCAAAGCAGGGACCAGTTTGCTTAGGGTTTTGTCCTGTTGACTTTGAAAACCTTCAAGCGCAGAGATGCCACAGCCCCTGTGAGAAACCTGGTCCAGTGCCTGACAGTCCTCAGGGTGAAGAAAGTTTTCTTTCTGCCAAGGTGGACCATGCTGTGTTTTAGTTTATGACTATTGTCACTTGTGCCTGGTGTAAAGAACCTGGCTCTGTCTTGCTCTGGATTGCAGAAAAAGAAACTAAGGAACTGGATAGGAGACTTCTTTGGGGATTTTGTCATTCAGGAGCTAGGCCTGAAATATTCATCTTGCTTTCACTCGGTCAATCTCCTTCTGAAGTTGGAAGACTCAAACTATCTCATAAAAACACAAGTGCATGAGATCTAAAGGACATCTGGAAAGGAAGCTATAGGAGAACAAGTGGGAAATGTGATTTCTTCTGTTTTCTTCACAACTTATTCCTTGTGCAACATCAAGCCAGATATTTATTCTTTTTTTTTCCGCTCTGTTTTGTAAGATTACTATGATAAGAATTACTATAGTTTATCAAGTTATTGGTTTAATGCCCAAAAATTTGAATTGGGATCAAGGTCTGAATTCTTTACAAAAATACAAGATGCAACTCCTATTTTTTCTGATTTAAGAAAACAATGCAGGAAGGGGAGGAGCACGGAATGGGAAGGAGGCAAGGAATGAGATGATGCAATTACATATGCTTGCTTGCCAATTATAGGTATAGGTATGATTGGCATGAGCTTTCCATTCTCTTTTGATTTCTATTTTTCTTATTAAAAATTGATTTTTTTTTTTCCCAGGGCGTAAAAGGGGAAATTAAATAAAGACTGAAAAATTCCATGGTGCTCTGAAAAAGGTTTTGTTACGAGTAATAGCTCAAGCAACCTTAGCTGGCCATGTAGCCTGTTCTGAACCCTACCTATTTTGTTACTTTGCAGAATAATGTAGTCTTGATTAGCTGATGAGAAGGCAACAAGTTCCACCCTCAGGGTAAAACTACTACTGTTTAAGTTCCAGCAGAAAGTGGTCTTCCTGTATTTCTCGCTTACTCTCACCCTAAAAGCACTGCTTTTAGATAAAACTGCCTTTTTTTTTTTTTTTTTAAGTGTATGTGTATGTTAGGAGCTTAACTTGGTCATTCTTGGTCTCATGTAGTTCTTGAGAAACAACTCAAACTAGCGTACACATCTGATGGCATTATAAAATAACTGAGCTCTTAACTATTTATATTAAGAAAATATAAATATTTCCTTCGGAACATGTGGAATTAGTGATTGAGGGAAGATTTTAGAGAAGAGTTGTTTATTTGTTTCACTTTGCTTGTCTACATATTTTAGCGGAGATGGGAAGAAATGAAAGGGGAGATAAATAAACTTCTGATTGCATGCTGGAGGGATAGTTTAAATAACAGTAGAACATTTTTCTCAGATTCTAAAGTTACAGGTTTTTTTTGAGAAACTGTAAACATAACAAACATCTCTTACACTATGTTGATTCAAAACCTACCTGTGTTATCCCCCAAATCAAATAATGCTTTGCTGCCTTGCACTCCACCTATTTTACTGCTTCTGTTCCATTAGAGTTCTACTGGAGCTAAGGAAGCTTTGGAGGACATAGATTCAGGAGACCACCCATTACAAATTGCTGCAAGTATCTGGAATATTCTGCAGCAATCATGGAGTTTACAAACAGTGATGGCCACACAACTAATTTGAAATTAAATCCGTTTGAATAACTGTTCTGTGCACGCCCAAATCCATGCAGTTGGGGAGGATTTCATTCTTACAGTATTCAGGAACCTTTCCAGGATGCCTTTATTATCTCTCCAGCGAGATACACTTTGAAACACTTTGTTTTACACTTCCAGAACTTCTGTAACACTTTATTAAAGTCCCACTAAATGAGCTTTTAGATGTCCTAGGAGAACGATTAGTTAAGATGGAACCATAATGAAACGTACAGTTACAAAGTTGATGATTTAACCAATTCAATTAGGGTCCATGTAGCATTTGCTTGTGGTGTTTTGAGGATGATTTTTATGGAAATAGAGAGCTATTCTGTGCAATCTATTGGAACTAATTTTGTTTTAAAGAACGGTTTGCAAAGAAAGGCTTTTGCTCACTTCAGTGCAAGGTTTAGGTAGTATTGAGATAACCCTGAACTGACTATAGTCTGTAACCATACAATTCTGGAAAGTGGGATTGAAATCTCACATTGCTGCGTATGGAAGATGCCTTTAACTTAGTGTGTGTTTGAATTGACCACAAAATCATTATTCGGCTAAATGTGATTACCAGTCATTTTAAGAGGATGCAGTGGGAGAACTCTTTTAATTTATGTAATCTTAAATCTGCTCTAAAGGTGCTGCAGTTGAAACAGAGGCTGATTGCTGGGTGAGTTGTGAGTTTCTCCATATTGAAAAGAAATGATCTTGAAAAAAGCCAGAACAACACCACAAAGATTGCATTATAACCAGATTCACTTACAAAACAAATTTAGACCTTCAGTATAGAAAGACCCATTGTGCAAAACGAAATGCTTGACATTGTATGTAAGGCCAATATCACAGTAACTGACTATACTAATGAATTAGTCTAATCATCTTCCTTGCAACCGATACAAAAGACCATGTATTTTTAGACCATTTTATCTCGTGATTGCTGCAGATTCTCCAAAAGCTGTCAGAATTCCAACTCACCTTCTGTGAGTTTGTCAATAATTTTCTAAAAGCAGATTTAGAAGTTCCAAAAATCGACTTTCAATGCCCCAAAGAAGGAATTCGGTGTTACAGCCTGCACCTATATCCCCCTTCCCGCTCAGTTTATAACTTTTATACTTGGAATTGGTTGTACTGGCTAAATGTAACTTCTGCATTGCCTTCTTATTTTGGCTTTGTGTGGTTTTCATTGTTTAATAATTAGATCCACAGCAATTTCAAAATACCAACATCCTGTAATCGTTCTAGTCACTGTAAAGTATTCCTCAACAGCTTGTGTAAATATACTTTCTGAAGAATCCAGCCCTTCCAAAAAAAAGTCTTCTTTTGGATGCCTTGCATCCAAAAAACTTCAGAGAATGCAAATTTCTTTTGTTTAATTGATGATTTTAGGCTATTATTGATGGTAATTATTTTGTGTTTTTTCTCTCTCTCTTTTGTAATTTGTAGTAGCTAATAATGAACTGCTGAGTTTAAATCTCTTTGTATCTGTACATATCCCCATCTAGATAGACCCAGTGATTTATTTTGCAAAATAGAAGCAGTGCAACACTTCTTGTTAAATTCAAGCCTTCCCCTTAAGCTTTTATGGCACAGTTACTAACTGACCTTTTCTATTTTTGAGAAACAGGGATGACTTCTGTATCAAAATTCTGAAAAGCTGTTAGACCTTCCTTAGTGTGCTAATTAGTGCTATGGCCAGATGTCCGTGATGACCGTGGCATAGTGAATCTTATCTACAGGGTCATGAAACCTGCCACAAATTCTCCTCAAGTCCGAGAAACATACTTGCGTTTACATTTTGCTTGGGACAAATGTCTCATGTTGTTTCAGTGTATTTAAGCATTTGTTTGCTGCTACACTTCAAATTTGTCCCTGTGAACTCATTAAATGCTAGCCAGTAATCATTTAAAGCTTAATCACCTATGTACAATGATACATGGCAAGTTGTTTCATTTCTGCAATTGGGATTAAAAAATCACAACTGCCACCACCCACTGAAGTCATCTGTATGGATTACAGCTGAAAACTAAGCTTGCATGATTTGAATAAAATCACACTTTCAGATATCCTGCTTACTTTCTAGAAGCTTCTGCAGTCTGGAAAATCAAAACCTACTTAAAGGTTCTCAATTTCATCTACTTACCCCTCTTCTGTGTCTAATGACGATTTATTCTAATTATTAGCAACTTTCCTATCCAGTTGTCAGTGTCTTCATTCTTTCCTTTTCTTCCCCTTAGATCTAATATTTTCTATTGTTTACCAATACTAGGCCTTAGCAGACCATACAAATATCTTTCAGTGCAAGAAAGTGATGATTCTTAAGGGAAGCCTTCTCTGTTAGTTGGCGGAGGTGCAAAACCTTAAATCTGTGGGGAAAAAAAATCACTTTCAGCAAGGAAATGAAGATCTCTGGCACTGTTTTTCTGAGCTGGCCCTGGAAATAATGACATTTGTATTGTAAGCCTTAATACTATTTCTGGGGATAAATACATTTCTTTTCCATCTTTGAAGTGATTTACCTTCTTATTTTATAGTAAAAGGCATAACTGCCAAAACAGTGTGAACGTACTGCAATGATATAGCTAGATAACTTAGGTAGTAGGCCCAATGAAAACCTAGATCATTTAAAAAGTACTGAGACTGCCTTTCAAATAATTTTTGTGTGTGTAAAAAGAGTTCAATGCAGAGTTACTACATGTTCTTGTCTGTTTTCATCCCATTACTTTCTAGCCCCATCTTTAAATATCAGCAAGACAAGAACTCTTCCTTTTTAAATCAAGGGGACGTTCTCCACAACCCGTTTGGGTGATTTCTGTTCTGAAGACGGATGTGGGTTCTGAGACTGGATTTTGAAGAAGCTGTTGTGCCCAGTACACTCTATATATGGCTGGGTAAGAGGGAAGGAGCACTACATCGTACACAGAACAAAAAAGAATCCTGACATGCAGAATGGACTGTTGCATGTTAACATTATGCACTCTACAAATCATCTCTGACACTTTGTAACTTTAAATAGCTGTTTCTCAGAAATCTCTGTCCTGGTGCTTTATATGGCCCTTATTGCTATTGTTCTCAGAGCTATTATAGAACAAATTTTCTCCTCCTAGCATTCTTGTGGATTAGAAAACTAGTATCTCCACTTTACAGCTGGCCTAAGGCTGAACATACATTGGATCATTTATCCAATATAGGGTCATCTGCTTAGAGGAAGTCTAAGAGCACAGATTCAGGCTGGTGCGAGATACCCTTGTGTCTGATCATGACACTATCCATCTTACCTCTAAATCTGTTGGTTACCATATCAGCCAAGGACTAAGATCTTTCTAATTTTTTTTTGTGTGTGTGTGTATACTGAAAGAGTTATTATTTCATAATTTTTTTAAGATCTTTCTCTCACTTGTATACCCATCTTTGGGCTGCATGTGTGGGGATCTAACTGATGAAGGCTAAATGTGCTTCCTCTTCAGAAGGCCTTAAAGCTTTTCAGAGAAATGTATATTTACAAGTACTAGAAGGACTTCTGACTTGCTTTGGCTGTATGCTTTGCATTTGGAGTCCTGGCCCAGAACGTACACGGTCAGAGAACTCGGGATTCGGAGGCTGTGCGGGGGAGGGCTGTTGCCCTCTCTGAAGTCTCTGAGCTGCTGCTCTGGCATCTAATAACAGCCCTTCTGCACTACTTCCAGGAAAAATGGAAAGAACAAATTTTAGACCTGTTGACTTTTCCCATTTTCTGCAGAAGGTAAAGCCTTGGGTTCTCTCCTGTGAGAATTATTATTAAACGTGAATCTCAGTAATACATTAAGGAAAATCTTACAAGCACCTTTTACTACAAATGCCACCTCTTTACCAAACCTTTTTTTATGAACTACTTTTTCTTATTGTACTTTGACAGTGCCAATGCTTTAGGGGAAGGCATGATGTTCACTGTTATGTCACCCGATTCTCCTTCAGTAGCAGGATCTTTCCACCTTAATCCTATAATCAGTTTCTTTCCACTTCTCCATATAGAAAATCATTTGCTTCAGAAATGCTGAATAAGGAAACCTCAAGTTATAGTACAATTTTATTTATGCTAAAGAAATTAATGCTAGCTAATATTCTTGTTTCTTGTTCTATTTTTTTCTGTATTTGATTTTTGGTAATTGGCCCAAATGCGTCCCATTGTGGGAGCTTGGCAGAGAGAGAGAGGAAGAAAGACTAGAGAAAAAGATTTGTAGGTGGCAGGGACAGCTTGTGTATGTGGCTGCATACGTATGTGAGCTGGCATAAAGCAAGGCTACATGGATGTTAACTAATGCAGTATATAAATCCTTAGCTAGCTGAGAATGTGACCCAAGAAGGGCAAAAAAAAATATTTACAGGTGCCCCACTGGTGTTTGATTTCTGTGCAAGAGTGATCAGCATGCACTTAATTACTTCCCCAGAGATTGTGTCTGTGCAAGGGTGAATCATACTACTCTTGGTTGACTCACGGCTTGAAAAATTGGAATTCGCGCAATCCAAAATGGCGAGAATTTCTGTTCACAAGGAGAAAAAAAGAAATGTATATTTACACAGCAAATTTAGTAGGGAAGGATTTGCTGTCCTTTTATAACTGTGAAGGGAAGAGGTGTGGTTTTTTTTTTTTTTAAACAAGAAAAAGGCAACTAGAATTGAAAATGAAAGCCAATATATTGTCATTCCACCTCTAACTGTGATCTTACTTGATCCTTGTAGGTTAAATGGAGTAAGTGCGTGTGACATTATTAGAAAAAAATCTAGGCAACAGAGGACTGGGTATTTTAATTGCTCGGAGGAACTCTTCCTCCTTAGAAATAAAGCTGTCTCTCTACATGCTGTCAATGGCAATATGTTGTTGCCAAATTACCTTTTGGATATCATCTAAAGCAGAAATTGTGATGACCAGTGGTTATCAGAAACCAAAATGACCTTTTTTTAGGACAAGTGCTTTGTCTGCATCCAGTTTTTCGTAAGTGCTTTTACATCTATTCCAGTTTCTCTTGCAGTTCCAAGTGGACGTGTTTGCTTGCTGCTTTGGCTAAATCTGGTAGGTGTTGCTGTTTTCTATTATATTTTGAGTTTCATCCGAGAGACAGCTACTTTGAAGTGGTGGGGGAAAAAGCTTCAAAAAGAGACAGATATTTGATAAATCCCACTGAAATCCATTTGTGGGGAAGGCACTAAGTTTGTTCTGAAGTCATTCCTTTGTTGAGGTATTATCAACTTTAAAATATTTGAATAGAAGCACGCTTTTTCTAGCTTAAGTGGAAAACCATGAGGGAGGAAAGAACCACTGTTTCAAGCTCCGTAAGTAGCGCACGCATGGGACGTTAAATGGCTACCGTGTTATCAGGAGAACTGACAGCCACGGGTTTGCACAGGGGACGCGGTACCCGGGACGTTCACCCGCACGTCACTCAGTGGCTCAGTTTCTCGGGCCGTGGCAGTTTCTGCCGAGGTCCCTGAGCGCTCTTCTTGAACTCTGCATCTCTTGTTTAACATGGCACCTCTGAGAGTCCAGACACGTTTAACGTGGACTGTATTCACTTCCCATCTCGCTTTAAAGAAGTCATTTTTGCTCTCTGCGGAGGCTTCAATTACAGTGGGCCAAACGACAGGGATAATTAAGACAAGTAGTGGGACACCAGCGGAGCGCTTTGGTGTTTCCACCGAGGATTTTGCAAATCCTAGCTTGATTAATCTGCTTAAACATCTGTGCAGCCTCTCGCCTGTGCCACTTATCCGCGGGTCTCTGCCTGCGCTGCGCGGTGCGGGAGCCTGCCCGCCATGGATCCACCAGCCGCAGCCCCTTCTGCCGCTGCGTTAGGCGCCTGCACACGATGCCGCCCGTAACGCTTCAGCAAACTGCGTCGTCCTCCTTTACATTCAGCTCACAGCCGCCTTCCGCCGCGGAGCCGCAGGGCACAGCCCGCAGCACCGAGAAGCCGGAGCGCAGCGGGGCCGGAGGACGGCGGCGCCGAGCCGTGCCGTGCCG
>VXAL01017648.1:47133-111330 GCA_013399475.1 Chauna torquata
AATTAAATACGGATTAAAATGAACCCCCCGAACCCCAGCACTCCCACCCCTAGCCGCTCCGTCGAAACGAAGTGGGAGGGGAAAGGAAGCAGCCCCTGATCCAGAGCGCTCCTGCCAAGCGGGAGCGAGTCCGCAGCACATGCATTCAGCGGGCGCGACTGGGCTGCTCTTCCTGGACCGGAGCTGGTAACATGGACGAAGAGCTCAGCCTCCACAGCAATATGCCAACGCTATGGCAACCCAAATTCTGCTCCCTCCTTATCAGCTGCAGTGATTATATAATTGGAGGAACAGTTTTGCATCTGCCTCTTGATGCGGCTTGTCATTACTGCCAGGTGAAAGAGCAACTTCCAAAGCAAACAAAATCAACCAGGTGGAAGAAAGTTCTGTTTCCCGATAGTGCTCAGGCTGCCATTTATTTACAATCTATTTTCGTTTTGTGCAAACAGCGCTTGAAAGGTTAAATTGATCAGTAGTCAGGAAAACCCGGTGGCAAGGAGATCAGAGCAAGCCATTGTGGAACGGAGTAATTAAAGCAGCCACAGATTCCCACTTGCGAGGTAGAGATCAAAAAGATGAGCAGAAGGCAAAGCGAGGCCTGTGATACCGGTCTGCTCCTCAACCGTGAGAGGGAGGGTTGGTCTATGATAAGTGCCTCGCTCTTGCATCCTTCTCAGTTGCTGGCAGCAAGGTGAATGCTCCAGGTACTTCCAACGCAAGACAAATGTTTGTGTCTGTTCTTGAACTGTGAGCGAGGTGGCTAGGCCTCTGCCGGCAGCTGCCTTCTGCACACGTCTGTTGCAGCGAGCTGCGTATCAGGCTACCTGGGCAGCCTGGCGTTCTGGAGCCTGTACTGGGGAGCCCAAGGTAACAGGGGCTTGCTTAAAGCAAGTAAGACGTGCTACAGGCCATTAGTTAGAGGGTGACGAGGGATTGCATTTGAAAATGCTTTGCTGACTTCTTAGCTGCTGATTTGGGTAGGTTTGTAATACACTTGCTTTGCACTTTTTTGAATGCCACTTACTACACTGGAAATCTTTCATCCTAAAGTAAGAATTTTTTTTTTTTTTTTGGATGCTAAAATATGAGTCTGCTGCGTTTTCAATGCAGTATCATATTACACAAAGAAAAGGGAGCTCGGTAGTATTATTTGTTGATGCTGAGACACTTTTCAGTGTTTATTTTTGCTGCACAATGGAATATATTTTGATAACAATTAATTATTCATTGTTACCACAGAGCATGTGTTTACCTAGAAAACTGGAAAAAAACAGGACAACAACAACAACAGAAACCCACCCGACAAGCCCAGAAAAAGCTTTCAGAACTAACTACCTCACATTTAATGCACACGTGGGACTTGGTGTAATCCTAGATGGGCGTCTTTAATGCACTCCCTCATAATATTTTGAAAATCTGCTCTCACAACTTAAGACGGAAAAGCAGTCTGCAAAATCATGTTTCCCAGCCCTCCCAGGGGAGGGAGGGGAAGGAGCCAACCTGGCCGTCGGCGCGGCGAGGGGCTCCAGCATCCAGCGAACCCCGCTGCTCGCCGTGCCGCCGGGCCCTACCGCGGAGGCCGGTGCCGGCCAGGAGGTCGGGGGGGCCGCTGCCGAGCCGCGGGGCGCANCCCGCCGGCAGGGCCGGGCCGGGCCCGGTGCGGGTGGGCGAGCGGGCGGCCGTGCCGGGGGCCCCGGGCGGGTCAGCCCTTCCGTCTAGCCGCGGTGCCCCGAGCGGAAAGCCGCTTCTGGCGGCGTGTCCGAGCTGCCCTTCCCTCCGTTTAATCAGCGAATGCCTTCGGGCTTTGTCCTTACTGCGTCTTTCGAACAGATTTCTACCTGCTGCTTGTAAAAGGAACCCCCTCGGGTACTCGTCGGCCGTAATTAGGTCTTCTTGCGACCTCCTTTCCTAACCCACGCGTGTTCTGATCCCGAAATCTTCCCCTGTAAGACACTCCTCTCATAGTCCTCCCATCTTCCTAATTTAGCAGATAGGGAACTAATTAGCGTTCCCTTTATTTGTCAGAAGCCTGTTGATAGCGAGAGGGTCAAGTCACAAGTGTGCTTCCTACCCACTGCGTTTTCTGACCTGAAGTGAGGGTCAAACCCACAAATATTCCCCTTAACTTTGCAGGTGTCAACACACAGATATCTGATTGCGTATGCATCACCGCTGGTTTCAGTTTAAGGGTTGAAATCTGTCTCGTGCTCTGCTGCGAGATGAAACCCTTGTAGATATCGTCTAGAATTAATTGGATGCTGGCTGTAATTTTATGCTCGATTTTCAGAATGCCAATTTTATTTCCCATATTTTTGTGGGGCAATGCTTTGACATGTAGGGGAAACTGTGCTCTTTCCGTGGTGACAAAGTGATCAGATTAGCAAACCGAATCTTCAGTTAACAGTATTTGTGTTGTCCTCTCACTTCACTGTAAAGGTTTGTCACATTAGGCAATAGTTGTGGGGCATAACGTGTACTGGCAATTGATTCGAAACACTTATCTTCAGGATTTGGGGGGAAAAAGGTCTGAATCGCTCACGGAAAATGAAGCACTAAAATTCTGACCCCACTTATCTAACAAGAAATGCTGGTATTTCTAAATTATGATCTTCTACTGCAAAGTACTCAGAACATTCAATGTATTGTTTAATTCAATATGATGTGATATAGCAGAATATATAAAAATATTTAATATAATGTTAAATAACAGTACTTAAGTATTCTATATAACACAATGCACTGCATTTGCTTTGAAAGTTGCCGGTAGAGCCTTCAGAAAAGTACTGAAGTGCTTTCAGCCATTTCCTATCCTTTAAAGGAGTAGAAGTATCTGTTAAAGATATGGAATTCGAAGTATATACTTTTGAAAGATTTTCTTTGAAATTATCATCAGTCATAGAGGCTGATTCGGGTCAGGTCACCATCAAAGCATTGCTTTTGACTGGTTCTTCCTGAAGTTTGTTTCTCCCATCACAAACACCAACTTGTGAAGACCTCACTGGAGCTCTCTGTAACCTGTTCACCGTTGTGAACCCCCTCTTGGTTGCCTATCTGCTCTGCAATCTAATATGTTTTTGGGGTTACATCTTTGTAATTCTTTGCAGCAGATGTGACACACCCTTGCTGTGTGGAATTAATTTATTCTACCAAGATATTTACTTTGAACTATCCAAGACATTTACTTTGAATTGTCATCTGTTTTTTGGTTTTGTTTGTTTGCTTCCTCAAAACATTTTTTAATTCAGAGCCCATGCAGTATAACATCAATATTACCATCTATGTTTAGGTTTTCTCTTATTTTCTTTCAATTTTGTGGAAAATGAGTCTACATACATACCTACAATAGCATTCATCTGAATGGCAGTTGCTCTTACATTTACTTTTTGTGGGCGTGTATGTGGGCCACTTAGTTGTCATTTATATAGGCCAGTTGAGAATATCAGTTTGCCATTCGATTTGCTAGGACCTGTCTCACTTAACCCTTTCTGGGAATTAATTCAAGGAGCACACTCCCTGAAGTTCAGGAATAGCAAACACAAGATCTCCTCTGTGCAAGTGACTCCTCTAAATTTATTGACTATCAACCAACATTAACAGATGTGACTATGTGCTGTAAAAGTCTCTCTTAAATTATTGAAAACAACAAATCAGATCAACACTGAAAAAAGCTTTTACCAGTGGCAGATATATGCTTTACAAAACATAATGTCATTAAATCATTCAATTGCCTATCTTTTTTTTTTAAGACTGTAGGCCAAGCCACTGTATTTTCCTTTATCTGAAACACTGTATTGTTTTATTTAGATAGTGGAAATAAGATTAATTTGGGAGAGAGTTTATTAATTAAAATGTTTATTGTTGCACTTCAGCATTGTTAATTGTAACAAAGGACAATTTTAAGCATTCAGGCATGTTGATTACCCCTGAATTGTTTTCCTTTTGACATAGTTTATCTACTACCTAACATAAAATTGGCTTTTTTCCTTTACAAATGGAAGTTGAAAACATGGAGTACTTACCATTTTTAGATCATTTTGACTTTATTGGAGTAAATGAACCATTGCACGCTTATGCTACTTGAGGATTTTTTCCACTTCCTTCTTTGTGTGTTGGGTTTTGTTTTTTATGGAAGAGGAAGACACAGCCAGCCTTCAGTGCAGAGGGCATGGGTGATGGGTGCTAGTGCCAGAGAGCAGGTGTGTTGCAGCTGTCAGCACTAGTTTTAGGTGGTAAAGTGGTCCTGCTGGGAGCTCTAAAGTACAATGATGATGTCTTACGGTCATGAGAGTACCTGCTGCAACCTGTCTTGTAAGGCTTTCACGGAATAAATGATGGTGTAGTTGATGGTATATATATAAATCTTTGTCCAAAAGAATCGTTGACATGTTATGCCTTTCCATGGAAACTGGCAGAAGCTAGTGGTAGCCATGTAAACCTCATTAAGAACTTGAGGGGGATCAGGATAGCTCTTTTTCACCTGGAAGAATGCAGTTGTCTCTGTGCAGTGTATAGAGATTTCCAGAACAGAAGGCCGAGCTGAATTTCTCCCAGATACCTAAATATAAAAGTAATAGATTGTACTGTTTGGATTGTTGAATTTAATGGTCCAGTGGTGGTGGTGGGGAAAAAAAAAATCGAGAAAAAATCAGTATATGTAAGGTAAAAGGTAGCAGAAGATTTGGTAGAATCAGATTTTGTCTTTATTTTGTCATATGGACACTTGTCCAGGTATAAAGGTGAATTATTGTGATCTGCAGTTAAGAGGCTATTAGCATGGTTCATCCTCAAGAGAAGCTTAGATTGAGGGGAACCTGCTGGTGACGGCTTTGAAACCGATCTGCTCTGCGCATCACCTTCCCAGTTGCCTTTCCCAGAAAGGATAATTTTGAGACACTGCCCTCACTGTTATGTATTTCACTGCAAAGAATTGCATTTCTAAAGGGTGAGGAATGAAATATTTCATAATGTAGGATGAAAGGAACTTCCAGAGGCCGGCTGGTTCAACCCCCTCCTCAAAACAGGTGTAATCGGATGAGGTTGCTCAGGGCCACGTCCAGCCAAGTCTTGGACATTTCAGAGCTTCCATATACTCTCTGGGCAGCCCATTCCAGTATAGCTGTACTAATGGTTTAAAATAAAAATAAAATCAAAGACTGTCTGTATATCTAAGTCTGTACATTTTAAGATTGAGAGCTAACTTACTTATCCTAGCCAACAGCTAAACTGTAACCATGTTTCTGTGTTGGGATGAGGGACTTGAGGGGCTCTTGCCTCAATGCCTCAGACCAGTTTCAGAGTAGACTGTGGGTTGTTTTGTTGTTGTTGTGTTTTTTCGGGGCAGAAGTCTTGCATTATCAGGGGTTACCGATGAGGTGAGACAAGCCTGGAGTTTTGATTGCTGAGTTTGTAAGTGGATTGTTTTCCTGCACTGCGCTGGAATAGCTTTCATGCAGAACTGTGGATAGAGACAGTGACCAGCACATATATACTGATGAGGCAGTAGAAATCTATAAATAGTACACTTTAATGTTCTGATACTTGTTAATGCATCAGGTCAATAGGTGAATCTTGCTGTGACTTACAAACATTCAGCTAAATCTAACTACTTACTCTTGGTATATATATATACATATGTATATATACCCACACATAAAATCACTGTGGAAGTGATGACTGTAGGGCTTGGATCCAAGAAGAATTGGGGTCCTAACTTCTGTTTAGGCTCCTTTTTCCCTGCTGACTAAGTAAAATTGAGATAACTCTTAATGGATGTTCTATGGGATGTTAGAAGCTTATACAGGAATTAAAAGATCATATATCTGTTAGATATTGGTAGATGACTTCTGCAATTTTTTTTCTGTGTGTGTGTTTAGTTCCAGATACTACATTCTAAATCTAGCGGCTGTCTGAGCAGCTAAAACATTCAGAATCCATGAAAAGAGACCATGAAGTTGGGTGGAGTTATCAGACTACCAGTTAAAGCCTTGTCTGAAGGGAAGGGTGGTGGTGGTGGTATAAAAGTCTTTCATCCTCATACCTGGAAGGGGAACGGGGGAAAAAAAAAGAAAAAAAAGAAAGAAAGAAATCCACAGGATTCATCAGTCTCCCGAACTGGGCACTGACACACTTAGCCAGCAGAGATACAAGGGAGGGAAATTTGGCTCCTTTGGTAGAAGACAGAAGATTAAAATAAAGTCATTCTTAAGGGGGACTGGAGACTTAATGGTTTTTAAACCAGACCCAGAAATGAGACTAAAAATCTGGCTAATCCCTTTGCATGGGAACTCCCTTTGCATCTTGTGCATAAATCTTAGAGTTATTTGTTTTAAGGAAAATATTCTCTGAGATCCATCCAACCTTAAAGGATGCTTTATCATACGTTTAAAATATGCTTCTCTAGATGGCATTGTTATTTATCTTAAAGGTTTCAGGTTTTCAGCCCATGATGTGGATGGTTGCCTTTGGGTATTTTGGAAAAAACAATTAAATATGACTGAACATGACATTATAATTACAAAGTAAATATGCTCTAATTGAGTAATTAACTCAACATTTCTTCCTACAGGCATTGCAGGAACGAATTCATGTTAGCGATCAGATTTCAGATCCTTTATTCCAAAGAAGGAAAAAAGACTTCCATTCTTCAGTATGTCTGGATGGATGTAACACTTCTTAGGATTCCTCCATTTCTTAAATTTAATACGTATTTTTGATACATCAGATGTTCCTCTAACACTTTTTGCCAGATGATAAGATTTTAAATATACAAAGAGACTGTCTCTCTTTTCTTGCAAGTCAGTCCAACTCTGTTAGGTACCAGCTATATCCTGCTTCATGCATTATTGACAGTATTAGTAATTCTGAAACTGAAACTTGTCTTAAATAATATAGTTGTTAGCAGTAGATTTCATGAATTTTAGATATAGAAACACTACAATGGACTGTGTGAGAGGCAATGGAATCCAGGTGAATTCCGGAGTTAAGACTGATGTTTGTTGAAGATATTGGGGAAAAAAAAATGTTGCACTTAAATGTACTGCATAGTATGTTGAACTTTGTCAAATGCCAGGAAGCTAAAAGTTAAGACTGATACACAATCTCAAACTCTGCTGTGATTTCTATGTTGTAGCCTTATGTAAATATTAGAAATTTGGATTTAGTTAATTGTTGTGCGGTCTGATTTCCTTGGGAGGAATTTAACATATTGACAGCTAAGTTAGCAAATTAAGTCAGATAGGCCCAACTGCTATTAAGAAAACAGAGGAAATCCATAGCATTCATTACTTTCCTGACTGGTGAACAAACAGATTTGAGTGTAGGGAAGAAAATTTCACCTATGTGTGCTGCAATTCCCATTTGATACTTAAATCACCTATTGTTGCTGATCTTTGAATTGTGTAGATGCACAGAGTATTTTCAGGTGTAATTTAGATCAGAGTTGGTGTCTTCAGAGAAGTAAGATGCATTTATTCATTGAAAATTGAAATTGGTTTTAATTTTGATTTGAATGGAATTGGTGTATGACTGTATTCAGAAGCAACAGATAAAAGTGGATTATATGACATTTTTACATCAGTTTCACCTCAATTAAAATTTTAAGAGAAAAACCTGAGACTCATGGACATAACAGATTTGCTGCAGGCGGTGTCGAAACTGAATTCTTGAATTGGTGAATGGCTTGAGTGATAAAACTAGTATCTTTTGTCTGTCAGATAGGATCTCATTGGTTTTGGCTCAGTTGCACAAATCCTGTGGATGTGAAGTGTTTGTTACTGTTAGCAGGTGTTTGGGATGTGCTAGTCCTGCACAGAGCAGCACACTGTCTGCTGAGCTCTCATACACGTTTCTCTACGTTTTTCTTTGAAGAATCGATGACTATCTGTTAAATTGGATATGGGAGAATACCAAATTCATGGGAAGTTCAGGAGGGACTATGTTGAAGCTTAATTCTTAATTTGTTTTTTGGGGTTTGCATTGAGACTAAAAGAGTTGGTTTGATTTTAGTGTTGTATTTGAAAGCAAATGCGATGGCATCATTGTGACAGGAATACAGAGAGTATCTCTAGTTGATTTGGCCATTATAGCAAAAGTCAGAAATAAAAGCGGAGAGTGAAAGAATAAGATGAACATGACTTGAAGGCTTTTATCTACTTAAAGGCAAAGGGTGTCAAGAAAAAACATGAGAGATGAAAACTTGTGTCCTAATTCATATGCAGTGATAAAAGCTGTTATGCATGCCAGGAAGTCAGTCAGAAAATAATTAGAGGTACTTGTTACTGGCAGTTCCTAAAAACAACTATTTAAATGTTTTAAAACAAAACATGAAAAGTTGGGTATAGGAGGAGTTGAGCATCGAGCTCAACAGGTGCTTGGCAGCATCTCTAGGGAAGTGTCTTAGCACATGGTCGGACTTGAATCACTTTTAAAAGGATCAGATTTTAAAATATAAGAAGTCCAACAGCATACTTCAAAACCATTTTAACTGTGGTAATGCAGCTTCCACCTTTTCTTGTTAAAGACTGTCCTAAAAGCGTCTTAAGTGTTTTTAATTGGCACTGTGAGTTACACAACTTACAATATTTCTGTCGATAAATAAATATTTGACTGGATTATATACCCTGCTAATTTAAGGCAAAGCTTGTATTGAGATAAGCACAAAATTTTCCTTTGAATTTGATGGTACTTTTGGGTCCACAGTTCTCTGTCAGTTTTTTTCTAGTATTTAGTGTTCTTGTTGAGAACTTCAGCTATCCTTGCTTTGCCTTGATTTTGCTCTTATTTCACCAGAACACCTTTATGTTTTTGTTTTGGGATATGCATTTGTGAGGTTTTGTCTGCTGTGCTTTAAGGTGGTTTATCATGGAGAATGTTAGTGCATGGAATACAGAGGTGGGCTTGACTGAAAGTTGCAAAGCATTTTGGCGTGACTGCTGTAGGGCCAGTGGATGCATCCAAATACGTATGGGGAAATCCTATGTGGAGCCTGTTCTACAAATAGAATTGTAGCACCTATCAGTGGTGTTTTGATACTTCAGAAGGAATGTGATGTAAGCTCATCCAGATGGCTTAATATATTGGTGAATTTTATTACTCATCTTCCTATGTCAGTGTTGAAATACAATTTTAAAATACTTTAAAGACCGAGTTACTGTAGGAGATGGAAAGCCCCACTTGTCATCTTGGGATTTAAACCTCTAGTTCATGTAGCTAGTTGTTTTAATAACAGTGATAAAAAGTATCTAAACCTGATTCTGAAGCTACAAAACACCAAATAGAGAGATCTGACAGATTGTCAGGTGCTATTTGGGAGATTAATGTAAAGACTAGATTATGGACGTTTAGAGGATCAGACTGTATTTTAATTTATTTTTATGTTTGGATGTAGACTTCCAAAAAGTCTGTCATTTCTCCACAAAGGCTGTATTTCTTTCCTTTTGGAAGACTGGCAAAGAAATGTTTCCTTTGAAGTTATCTGTCTGTGTCCATATATATTTACATGGTCATGATCCCTGTAGGACGAACATCTCCTGTATGTTAAATGCTCTGTTGCTCTTCCCAACCTGCCAGCCCAATAGGCTTGGAAAATTTATTTTCGTTTTCTTTATTAACTATGTTGTAAGTATGTGCTTATGTGAAGATATTACTTTGGGAGAAGCAGGTGAAGAAATTAATATGGCATTTAATTTTAATGAGGTGGATGCTATGAAGCGGTGTGTTACTGCTATCATCAAGCCTTGAACAGACGCCGGCACGGCAACAGCAGAGTGCTCGATCCACCCGCCTGGGTGCAGGTCAGGGAGAGCACGCCCTGCTCCGGTCCTCCTGGCTGCACAAGCAGGTCTGAGTCCTGTGCCGGGGTCAGAACAACGTACATCTGTTGGTTTGTTGTACGGCTCCGGCTGTGGTGGTCAAGCGCGGGGCTCCCAATGGGCACCACAAACCGCTGTTGCCCAATGATTTGCATTATCCCTTTTCAGTTCCGCTGACTCTCCTTTTCTCTGCCTTGGTACCTCTCTTCTCTGCCCAGTCTTCTCCAGAACAAACAACACCCACCCCTAGTTACTTTTTTTGCCCCACTGGTCCCAGCTTTTCTACATCCATACCCAAATTTGGTACTTCTGATACTGGTACCCAGTAATCCCGGCCTTATATAGCACTACTGACACGTTTACCGAGACACTGCTGGCCTTTCGATACTACCCAATAGCACTCCTCTACTTCCCTTCAACTAACTGTGACGTTTGGCCATCTCTGACTCAGCTCCCCCTTACTTGCATGTGAAAATCTGGCCGTTCCTCGCAATGCTGCCAGAAACTTTCATCCACTTCTCACTCGGTTATCTGTCGTGTCCAGCAATTTCTCCTGTCATGTCCAGTAGTTTTCCATGTCTTGTTCAGTTACATTAATCTCAGGCCAGGACCTAGACCATGGTGTGGTCATCTTCCTGCAGCCTAATGCCGAGTATTCTGGGTAGTCTTAACTTTGGCAAGTGAGTCTTGCATGTTAATATAAAAAAAGATTCTCTTCTGTGTGCTTAATGATCTTTTCCTGCTAATCAGCAGTTTTATAGTTAGGAGATGTAATGGTCATGGAAGGAGACCAGTATCTTGGGTAAATGGAAACAAATAATCAGGCAGGATTGGAATACGTGGTCAGAGAGACTCGGATTTATGAGGAGTCAGTGCAGAGATCTCAGTATGAGTTTTGAACTGGGTCCGTTATCATCAGCATGTGTGTGGTTTCACTGACGTTGCAGAGATCAAGTGTGCTTCTCTTGAATGTAGGTGTCACCGTGATCACGTGAATCTGTCAGAAAAGGGAACTGCTCTCTGGTCTCTGTCTTGAGTCTGCACGTGGTGCGCACCCAGAGGACTCGGTGCTAATGGATAAGATGAATTATGCCTCTTTTTTCCCTCCCAGCAGTACACACGCTTATCAGTAGGCACCACTGGGGCTTGAATAGCAACCCAGCTACACAGGCATTTCTGGTTTTATCTGCCATCTTTACAGCGTGGGTCATGGAGCACTTGTGTTTTTCGTTTCAAACAGTTGGGAAAAAAAATCTCTATGCTCTGGAACAATTAGAACGTCTCAGAGGTGTCTGCAGTTGCACTGTGCATATATATGTGTGTATATGGGCAGAAGAATAATTTGCTTAGTGGACCAGAATATGTAACTGTGATTGGAAGGGGTCTAGCTGTTAAACATGATCCGGAAAGAAATCGAGCGATTTGAAAGAAGAGAGAAATGGGCCACGGTCCATGTGATCCAGGTCATCTGACAATGGGAAGGCCGTCACTCCAGGGACTCTGAAGGTGTAGAATAAAGGCTTTTACAGACACATTTTCTGATTGGCATTGTTCGTGTAGTAAAACTGATAATTTCACATAGGTTTCATCTTACCTCATTTTAGGTGTTTAAATTGTCTAGTTGGACCTAATCATCTAGAGTCCAAGTGTAGTCAGTGGAGAGGAAGGCAGCCATAGCTGCAGAACCTCATAGATGTCAAAAATGGGTGGTGTGGAGTGCTTTCTTGGTGTTACTTAACTGTACCTTGACTCTGTAGAGGGAGCTTTTATGGCTGTTAGAATAAATACCAGATTTTAGATTGCTAGAACTAGTGAAATGAACTCCACCTTCTGCATGTGTGTTGGTTTCTAATTTTGATTGTCAACAACAAAAGTATAGCATGGAGAAAGGAGTTGTGTGCCAACAATTTGTTTTGATGTCACCTGTTCCTCAGGTGACCTAAGTGAATGCAAATATATTAAATGTATATCTCCTGCCTGAATGCATGCCATTGTATAAAAGAGATGGTTAAAGCAAAGTATGACGAGGAAAAACTAGGAAATTAGAAAACTCAAGAAAGATCCCTCATGGAAATCCAAGGAGGCTGTTTCTTGAGGAATATCTCTGTCTCCATCTGGGGTGAGAACGACCAGTTTTTCCCAAGACTATGTTTAGGAGTGGAGAGTATTATGAACACAAAGTAGGTAGCCTCAGGAAGAATATGGGACTTTCCAGGCAGTGTCAGAGAGGGATGACAAGCATGCCAGAAGACACAACATCAGAGCAACTGTGCTCTAATCAGTTCAGTCTGCTTCTCCTAGCTAGTGAGTGTGGTTAACTGGGCTGACTGGAATGTACAAAATTTACAAGGAAAGATTAGCAGTTAGGTAACAGCAATATAGAAGACTTTTAACTCTTTGGTTTGTGTGCTTTGTGCTTTTAGGTGAACAAACACAGCATGCCTAGTTCTGGAAGTGCCCTTTTTGAGACTTCGTAAACTTATAGAGTAACAGTATCCCAAAGGGAAGCTGAATTGAGGTACAAAAGTCATTTGGCTTATTGACTTAATGCTCTCAAACATGTTTCTGCCTGTCTGCCTGGAGTACCAGGCAAAGTGTGCTGGGTCTGTGACCCCAGCCAGAGGGAAAGCCCTCGTTCCTCTCGGATGCACCCAGAGGAGGAATGGAAAGGGACATCATTCTGGTGACATCAGGAGAAAAGGTTAACCTGTCTTGGCAGGGCAAGGCCTCCCCCCCCCCGCCCCAGATAAAGGTGGTACACATGCATTCTTTATATCTTTATAATACTTTATCATCTCAAAGAATACTTAACTGTTTGAAATTTCGTGCTATCTCACTGCCACAAGCAGAGATGTCAGGTCTTTATGTATCACCCTGTTATCTCTTCAGAGCCTCTTTCCCAGAATCTTGACTTTATCGTGTTGCCCTTTGCATGAGCTGTGTGGTGACCGAACACCTGCCCTACCCTGGGAGAAGGGGTGTACTGCAGCAACTGCGATACGTGAAGCAACTAGTGTAACTTCCTGAAGAGCATCAGCAGGAAGTTCTGCTCACAGAACTTGTCATCTGCAGATGACCTGACCAGTTCAAAGAGATAGTTGCCTTTCTTCAAATAAGCTCTTTCTTGTGAGGGATCCTAAAATAATTGCCTTCTTTAGTTCAAATTTGAAATATGAATTTTGAAAATGAGAAGTGAGGAGAGTTTTTCACAAATAATAAGAAAAAATGTAGTATTTCCTGTCAGTGGCTTCCAGTTTGAACTTTCTATAGAAATCACAAACATATGCTCTATGGGAAGCTATTCTGTAATTTCGCACAGGGTTGTCTATGATGTTTTCTGTCATCATTTCACCATTTGCTTTTGAATGCTCTTTTACTGCCAGTGCTTGGTAATGATACAATGACTCAAAACTTGAGACAAGAGAATGTCTCAGGAAATGCATAGATTTAAGTGGGAGCAATTTGCTTAAAATAACATAACTGTTTTTGTAACACTAGTTTTCTGATTAAGCCATTGTGCTGCAAATAACTTGAAATAAGGACAACAATGGGGATCCCCAGTCTATGTGTGAAAATGTTGGATTTATCCCACTACAGGCCTCAATATATTGCACAAGACATCATTTTAAAGAAAAATTTCTAAGTGATGTACTTTAGGTACCATCATAATAATCTTGTGTTTCCTGTTGCCCTTGGGCTGTCTGTACATAGCGGACTTTAAGGGCAGAAAGGACATCTGCCAAACCAAAGAATCTCACCCAGCAGCTTCTGAATCCTCCTGTCTGAGCATCTATGTGGACATTGGAAAAATACCCAGGTCTGACCTGGGAGACAAAGTGTATGTGACCCCTGACATTACCCAGTGATGTTTAGATGTAACGTTTAGATGTAGAACTTGGTGACATGGTTTAACGGTGGACTTGTCAGTGCTAGATTAAAGGTTGGACTGGATGATCTTGGAGGTCTTTTCCAGCCTAAATGATTCTATGATCTAAGTTTTCCAGTGGTTAGGCTTCCTCGTTAGCAATGTACACCTTATTAGACATCTGAGTTTGGTTAGTTACAGCTACCAAATGTTTAATCGCATGAGGGTTTTTCCAGTTAGGTGCAAGGGTCATCTGCTGTCAAAAATCTTTCATGTGTTCATGCTGGGAAATTATAATCAATTTTTTAGCCATCTCTTATATAAGACTAAATGACTCAGGTGTCTTTAGTCTCTCACTGTAAGGTATTGTCCCAGTCTAAACATTCTTGTATGTCTTTTTCAGAGTTCTTTAAAGTATTTTATTATACTGTTTGAGGCGTGGATTCCAAAACTGGAGACTGTACTGCTGTGTTCCACAGTAATGCTATGGCTCTGTCTGTACAGCCACATTGCCTGGACTTCTAGGCTCACATGTAGATTGAAATTCATTGGGGTCCATGTTGTCTGTATGTTGCCTCACTCTGATCATTACTTAGAGCCAGCAAACCAGCTCTCAGGCCAAAGCAGCCATGAAAAAGGAGCTAACTTGCACACGAGCTCTGCCTCCAAACAGGGAGGGCACAATACTGATGCCAAATTCCAGAGGTTATGAGAGACGCCCATTCCTTGGTAAATAGGCTGGATGTTTTTTTAATAACAAGCAGTAGAACTGTACAATCTTATAACCAGTGTTCAGATATTATCAGAGTAAGTGGCTTGTGGGAAACTTCTTGCCTTTTTTGTGATGCTTTTCCTACAAAATGAGGAGCTCCCCAAGAAAGGAAGGCAAAGGTTCAGCTTTCACGGCCTTTGGCGTGATCTAAGAACTGTTGGAAAGAGGGAGCTGGAGCACTGGCTGGAGCTCTGCCTCAGTGGCAGTGCAGAAATATTGTCCACTGACTTCTAAGCAAGGGTTCTGCCAACCTGGTGTGCATAAGCTCTTGCCACCTTTGCTCTGGTACGTGTAAATTCAGTAATGATCTGCTTTTATTTAAGTGGGATTTTTTATTTTTAGAAAGGATCTATAGAGTCTCAAACATTTGTCTGCATCTACTGGAGAAAAGGTCAAAGAGAAGCTGGTTTACAGTGTTTGTATAGACAGCCAGTGGCACAAGAACTATTTCAGTGTTGCACGTTAGTGTTCAACATAAGATGCAAGCCAGACGCTGTGTTTTTCGCATAAAGGTGCTTACAAAGATTGTGTCTTGCTAATTTTCCCCACCTTTTATATTATATTTTTCCTCCCTCCCCCCCTTTTTTTTTAATTTTGATTTTTTTTTTTGCTACAGTTGCAACCTTCTGATTTAGTGCCTTATTTAGCTTGGGAATGCTCTTGACTAACAGAGCAAGTCGAGAGCTTGTTTTTGCATCTGGGTATTACACATGCTTAGTATTCAGACTCGGAACATTCTGCAAGAGGATACCAGTAAATAAAAAAGAAATGTAATGTTTGCATGTTAGAGAGAGAGTATACTACTTTAGATACCCAAACAATTCAATAAAATTATTTTCTAAATTACTATAAAAATGTGACTATAAATCTGTTAGTGCTGCAGTGCCTCTAGATCACAAACTCCTAGTTTGAATAAAAGTGTGGTTTTTTCAAATTGCCTTTCGCTGTCACCCTGAAATTGAAACAAGACGTAGTTTTCCTTTGTTGTATGTCATGGTTTATAATTGTGCAGTTAGTAATTTTCTGTAGATTTGTTGTAATGGAGGCTCCCAAGCGAAAGGGCTTTTTTTCTTGCTTTGCAGAGCCCATTGCATGTGGAGCATCCTCTTAAGATTCTGTGGAAGAAAGGAAATAGAATGATATGACAGAGGAAGCATTTTTGCCTTCAGTTCACGTTTTACCCCCCCTTTTTTTTTTTTTTTGCATGATCTTTCTAGCACCTTAGCAGTAACAAGTTAAAAAGAGCCCTTCTTTTGAAATACTCTTATTTTGTATAAAACTATTTAGAAATAAGATTGCAGTAATTGGATTACTGAAATTAGGGAAAAGGTGTCTATTTTCACTTGCTTAATACTTTGGATTTGGTAGAACTTTTTGTATGGTTGGTTTCAGAACTTTACGGTTGCTTTTTCTGGTGTTTGGTCTTACTCCAATCAGCAGGGAAAAAGCACATTTTAAAAATAGAAAAATGTGATTGTCAGAAAGCTAAGATTAATAGATGAAATCAAAATCAGTTTTGACACTTGCAGTGTCACACATTTTCCTTTGTAACTGACCGCATTTCAAGAAGGGAATGCATCTTTAATTTATTAGGATATTGCGTACATAATCTAAAATGAGGTAAATGCAGCTTAAAATCAATTCTAAGCTTTGCCTTTCTGCAAAGCAACAAGCAGTTTTTAGGTGACTGTTTTGTGTGGCTGCTAATGACAATTTACAGATGTCTGGTTTTTACAAAGTGTCGTGAAGCAGGTACCTATGAAAATTAGATACATGCTATTCTCAAGTTTTATGCCCAATACCTGAGACGTCTAAAACCTGTAGTCACTTTTCAAAACTTAGGCCAAACTTAGTTTATTCAAGAGGAATGTATCAGAAAGTTGATCTTTGTCTAAAGCAGGGCTCCTAAGCACCATTAACTGCTTAGAAGTTAATGTAATCGGTATTATGGAGAAAGCAATCTCTTACTCTTCTGGTAAATACTGGATCAGATGTTGAAACTGTGTATATTCTGTGGGGAAGTGCAGGTAGAATGAGAAGCTAGCCATGTTGTCTGACAGGACAACATGCATGGCACTGAATAGAAACTGAATTTGAAAACTAGAAGGCTGGGTAAAACAGGAATACAAGAACGATTGATCCTATCTGCTTTTTTGGGAGAGAAATACTTTGATACAATCTCATGCATCATATTATCATATGATGATTTGTATTACGAGTTCTTCATCATCCATATCATTCATATTCTGAATCCCAGCTCATTCATGTACATTTGATTTGGGTGCGCACTGTGATCTCAGTCCTTGCAACCCTTCCCACAGACTTGGAGACGGTAGTAGTGCAAAGCATGGTCCTGAGTAGCAAAGGAGTTGATGAAATCTGCCCACTTCAAATCAGGGGGCAGAAAAGGAGGCAGGGTGTGGACCAGATGGCCTTCAGAGGCCCCTTTTAGCCTAAGTTGTTGTATGATAATGTGGATTAATTAATGGCTTCGTATGTAGGTATCACCACTTGGGAGAGAGGACTGGCAAGGAGTTCTTACGGCGTGTAAAGAGGGAGGTTAGATGTATGCTTGTATGCTTTTTTTTTTTTAATACACTTGCTAAGTCCTTTCCAACAAGTTCTGCCTGCTGTCTGGTTTTGTACATCTGAACATTGACCCCATAAACAACAAGAGGAAGCAAAAATCTCAGCCAGAAGAATTTGCACTGTGTATGACTTATCAGGGCTGATCTCCATTTAGTTCTGGATGCTAAAGCATTTTGCTTTTTTTCTGTTTTGTTTTCTTTAGGTCTGTCTTTGTTGAAATTCATGCTGTCTGTAGCTCAGATAGACATCTCTATATAGGTCTATGCTTTATGATTATATTATGTGTTTGGTTTTTTTTTTTGGCAGTCATCTACCTGATGCAACTGGGAAGAGACTGCTATTTTGGGACTGAAAATGGTATCAGTTTATGAAGAACTGAGACTGATTTTTCTAGGATGAAGAATCATTGAAACTGCAGACTTTGAATTATTTAGATATCACACATTTGTATTTTCCAGACTCTGTTACATGTTTTGGGCCATAATAGAAAACAACATATAACATACTCTTTTGCAGAAAAGCAGCTGTGGAGTTGCTCTGTACCTTATGCACAAACACATGTGCGTGCATGTACTCCCCACGCATGTGGGAGTCATTTCACCTCATTTTATCCACTTAAATTTGATTTGCAATTAAAATTATATTTTCAGTTAGTAGTGTACAATATGAAAGGAGATTGGCACTTCCAGCAGCTGGTTTCACTTAGATTTCAGACTTGTGTCTTAAGAGTGGAAGGAATGGTCCTCTGCACTGACTATAGAGGGAGCTTAGACAAGATTCCTTTTTTCTGATGGTTTGGGTAGGGTGAAGCAAATCAAATTAACAGTTTTCTGTATTGATTGATATCCTGCTATGCATTCTCAGACAAAGAATCTGGTTACCATCTAATACAGTAAAGGGTATTTTAAGCCTATAAGAGCCTTCTTTCTTTTTAAGACAGTTATATTTAGATTACTTGCTAAGTGAAGGGTAATCATTATTCACCAATAAGAAAATGATGAGCAGTTAAGTTGACAAGTTTGTCAGAAGAATCCAATCTACTGAGTTACAGTTAATCTCCAGAGGAATTTTACTGATGTCAAGGAAATTTTTACCAAAGATGTACTTGATCTCTATCTTTTATGGTGGTAACTTTTAGTTTAGATGAACGGTGCAAAAAGATGCATATAAGCAAGAAAGCTCATTCCTGATGCCTCTGTTTAAGGATATGTGCCTAGAGTTTGTCCAAATAGTATGTTGTTCCACGAAATTTGCCATGGCAAGTATGCATGTTACAGCACAGGTTTTGTACTGATAGGTACCCTATAAATACTACAAGTGAAGCACAAAGGCTTTTAATTTATATTCCGTTTGGTGTTAGAAATGCCTTTGTGCTTTGCATTCTGTGGGAGATTGCGTTATCACAGCAGAACTCCGGTTTTGTGTAAAAGTTCTTGCAGGCCATTCCTTCAAATGCATAGCTAATTGGATTCTCTCAGGCTTATTTGAGATTAATACAAACACGGTTGTTAGTAAAAAGGATCTTTACATCACTAGTCTTCCACTGCTATTTTTTTGAGTTTTATGAGTGAGCTGTGGTTGAAGAAAAGGAAGGTGTTCCCTGGCTTGACTTCTGAGAGCTGAGTGCCACCAGAAATGTGCCTCTAGAAACCAAAGAGGAGTATTTGTGGGTTTCTTTGTATTTTGTATCTTGTATCTTAAAATCTACAAGAAAATGGAAATCCTTCAAAGGAAATTGGTTTCCCCCCACCAATAAAATTATCTACTATTAGAATTTTTAGTCCAGTTGAGATATAGTATGGACTTCTCTGGCTCTCTTGATATCTATATCAATTATCAGACTTTTCATATTAGACACTTGCCTTGAGGTAGAAGAAAGAAGCTTAACATTTAGTAGGCTTCTTGCCTTTTTTCCTCTTCCCTAAAAAGGAGACCTTATCTTCTCCAGAATCCCTTCTGTTCTTTTTGGATCCACAGTTGCAGAAGAACAAATAAGAGGCTAGATGGATTTTTGTGACTGCTAAAAGTTTTCAAACTTGTGGCTTTCTGGATTCTTCTGAACAAGATTTGACAAGATGCTTCTCTGATGAAGGAAGAAGAACAGACTGTTGCTTTGCTTAGTTTTGTTTCAGAATGGAAAGATAAAACTAGAGAACTAAAAGAAGGAGCACTGGAGTGGTGAAATCTTAGATGGTGGCTTGTTATCACACTGCTAACTAGAATGGGGAACAAGGGGATTCTGTCATTTGTGTTATAGCAGACTGAGCTGTAAAAAAAAACCTGTCAGTAAAAAAAATATGTATAATTTACTTTTACTACAAGTACAGGATCGTGCATCATCTTAAAAAACAAACAAACAAAAAAACAAAACACAAAAAAGCAAGCAAGAAAACAACCTGAATTGTGTTCATTGAAAAACATAGCATCTTCAAAAAGAAAAGTACTCCTTAGAGGCTTCTGTCATCACATGGCACATACAGGACAATCGAGTGATCAGAAGCAGTCAGCATGGGTTTATGAAGGGCAGGTCCTGCCTGACTAACCTGATCTCTTTCTGTGACAAAGTGACCTGCTTAGTATATAAGGATGTTGTTTACCTGGGTTGTAGTAAAGTGTTTGACACTTTCCCACATTATTCTCCTGGAGAAACTAGCTGCTCATGGCTTGGACAGGTGTACAGTTTGCTGGGTGAAGAACTAGGTGGATGGCCAGGATCAAAGAGCCATAGGGAATGGAGTTCAAGCCAGTTGGTGGCTGGTCACTGGTGGTGTTCTTCAGGGCTCGGTCTTGGAGCCAGTTTTGTTTAACACTTTTATCAATGGTCTGGAGGAGGGGATTGAGTGCACCCTTGGTAAGTTTGCAGACAATATCAAGTTGGGTGGGAATGTTAATGTGTGTGAGGGTAGGAAGGCTTTGCAGAGGCATCTGGATAGGCTGGATCGATGGGCCATATCCGAACACATGCCATTCAACAAGGCTAAGTGCCAGGTCCTGTGTTTGCATCATAACAACCCCGTGCAGCAGTACAGGCTTGGTGAAGAGTGGCTGGTAAGCTGTACGGCAGAAAAGCACCTGGGGGTGCTGGTCAGCCGCTGGCTGAACATGAGCCAGCAGTGTGCGCAGGTGGCCAAGAAGGCCAATGGCATCCTGGCCTGCATCAGAAACGGTGTGGCCAGCAGCCTAGGGAAGTGATTGTCCCTCCGTAGTTGGCATTGGAGAGACTGCACCTTGAATATTGTGTACAGTTCTGGGCACCTCACTACAAGAAGGTTGTTGAATAGCTGAAGCGTGTGCAGAGAAGAGTACCAAAGCTGGTGAAGGGACCAGAAAACAAGACTTCATGAGGAGCAACTGAGGGAACTGGGGTTGTTCAGTCTGGGAAGAGGAGGCTGAGGGGAGACCTCATTGCTCTCTACAACTACCCGAAAGGAGGCTGTAGCAAGGTGGGTGTGGGTCTCTTTTCTCAGGTGACAAGTGACAGAACGCAAGGAAACAGCCTCAGGTTGCATCATGGGAGGTTTAGATTGGACATTAGGAAGAATTTCTTCATGGAGAGGGTGGTCAGGCATTGGAGCGGGCTGCCCAGGGAAGTGGTGGAGGCACCATCCCTGGAGGTATTTGAGAGTTGTGTGGATGTGGCAGTAAGGGACATGGTTTAGTGACGGGACTTGATGGGTCCGGTTGATGGCAGGAATTGTTAATCTTGAAGGTGTTTTCCAACCTAGGTGATTCTATGATTGATTTATCTGAAATAAATAATGGAAGACTGGTGATAGTTCCACCTGTTTCTTCATATTTGGATGTTCTACAGTGGTGTTTTGAGCCAGTGTGTATTAAAGCCTCACTGTTCAAATGAAGCATACTGATTGTCAGAAAGACAATAAATATTATTTCAGGTCATTGTTCTGTTGAATAAATTACTGATTTTTTGTATCAATAATGCAGTGAATTTCATGCTTGTTCATTGATTAAAAGAGGAGATCTTTTTTTTTTTTTAAAAAAAGATACATTGTTTTGTACTCCTGGAAAAAATACTATAGTTGTCCTGGAGTATGAAAGATCATATGCAGTAATTAACACTATTCCTTTTTCTGTGTTTTCTGCATCCTTCTCTTATCAGAAGATGGCAAATCATACCATATGGGGAAATAATGCTGGAAGAGCCTTGCAAGCACCTGATCCCTGGTTTTACCAGGCATACATTTATCTCATAAGGCTGAACTCAAAATAATTCCATTCAAATCTGTCGGATTTTGTTCAGATCTGTCCAACCTCTTTCAGAGTGCTGGGTATCTTCCAGTTAGCACAACTAGCTGCATAAAGGCCCACTGGTTACAGTGGTGTCGAGGAATACTGTGCTGTGGTCTCTCCTGTGCCTCACCTGAGTTAATTATTTCCTAGTGCTGACAAGCTGTATACCAAAAGGAACAGCTGGATCACTGTGCATACCTGTGTGCACGAGAGTGATCTCGGAGCTCACAGTGCTTGTAGGGGAAATCACAGAAACCTGTTTCTTAGTGCCCACATCTTTTGTGTGTCTAAGAGAGTCCATGTGGAGGAAAGATCTTATCAGGAGGGCAGTGGGTTTCCAGTATACTCTAGTGAAAGAAGATGTTTTTGCATGGAAAGAATGTATATGTGGTGAGCTTAAAGGGAAGAGTTGTCCTAAGAGTTCTGCTTATTCCCAAGCTGGGAATCCATTGTGCTGGGGGTTCTACCAATACAGAATAAATGTCTGTCCCTCTCTCAGAAAATTCGTAATCTAAATAAAGTTGGCAAAGCTATGAAAATTTACCATGCAGCTCCTAGTTAATTTTCAAGTGTAAATATTTAACCTAGAAGCATTCATTAGCGGACATGAAAGGAGCATGTGCACTTGCTCTCTTCATTGAAATGGACTTGCTTTTTCACAGTGCTGGTAGCTCATGGCATCTTTTTTACGTTAGTGGTGTGCAGCAAGAAGAAAGCTCTGTTTGGAGGGGGGAGATAAAGGAAAACAAAGATCTAGTTGCGAATAAAGCATGGTTCTTGAATAAGATTTTTTTGTTTAGATTTTAAAAAATGTTTAGTCTCAAATACAGTGAATGGACTGTCTTAAATCATGTATCCTTTGTGTGTGTTCTGAAGCTCCAGAACAATTTACAGCAAAAATTCTTTAACTCTCTTATCTGGGCTAATAACTACACACTGAATTTTAGTCTGACATGATGTTTAAAAGTGTATGTGTATATTCTAAAGTCTGTTATAGCAAAAACCATAGTTAAGGCTGCAATTCAGCTTTCACTATATGCCCTATTGCTACTTACAAATTACTTCCAGAAAAAAATGTTTTGGGAAAAAAAAAAAACTAGAGTTACTTTCACAGTTAACTGTCAGAATTAATGTCTTGTTGATCTTCTTTTAAAAGGCAAAGAAGGAAAAATATCCAAATCACCCTTTACAGAAGTTGAATTTTTTGTGTGTATGTAGCCTTGCATTCATGAGGTTAAATTTTAAGGCAAGTCAACTGAAAATTTAATGAAGATTTCTGGGAAAGACTTTTTTCTCATACAAATAAGTGGGGTATTTTGCTTTAAGGTTTTAAATTTTGTGTATGGCTAGTTGTTGTTGTCCTGAGATACCGAAAGAGTTTTAGAAAAATGTATTTGCAGAGTGAGGTTTTAAAACCAAAGAAATGAAGTTTCAGGGCAATTGGACTGAGGGCTCTCCCCCTCCCTTGGAGGGATAAGCAAGCATGTATAAATCTTACGAAGTGCCGATGGAGCTGTGATGAGCTAAAGGTCTGAGTCAAGCAGGGTTTATTCAGAGGGGGTGTCTTTTTTTGAAAGATAAATTATGGAAAAATACAGAAGCTTTCTGTGCAAAGGCCCTCCTTCAGTGAAACTTGTGTTAGTCTAACAGAAGAAATGACTTCTCACCACAAATCTTGCCTCGTGTATGTGATGCCAGAGAAATGTTTGGCCTGGTTTAAAAGACCTAGAGCACGGGAAGTACTACCACCCATCCAGGAGATCAATGCGCAGACATCATTGTCGCTATTGTTAGAAAGTGTTTTCCTAATGTATATCTGCGTTTTTTGTTACTGCAAAAGCCATTGCTTCTTGTTTATTCACTGTGAGTATAGTGATAGATTATTCCCTTTCTGTTCTTTGCAATAACATACATATGCTTTTTTATATTTATACGTATGTATACTATAATATTTAGCTTGGACTGTTAACACGTCCTCTTCTCCATCACGTTCTCAGGAGCAGCAGTCCAAGTTCCGGCATTCCCATTTCCGTCACTTTGCCTCAGAGCTCATGTTTTCTAGGCCTTTGGTTGATCTCATTGCTCTCTTCTAGACAGCCTGAACTGAGCCACATCTTTCCTGAAGCGTGGAGCCTGAAGCTGCCCACCATAGTTCAGCTGAAGCCCCGCCAATGCTGAGCATAGGAAGAGAAGGATAACTTGTGTTGCACGGATTGTGTACCTGTTTATATACTACATTGAGATGACTGCGTTTTGTGGAGAGAAAGCAGTATGACCATATCAACTCCTGTTCTGTTGGGGATCCAGTATAACCCCCAAGGCTTTTCTGAAAATAATTTGGGCAGATGATTCATTTCGCTTAAACGTGTTACATTTTTCCCTGCTGAACTCCATGCTATTTTTAAGACTCTCCGATTCATGAAGCTCATTTTGAATTCAAATTCTGTCCTTCAGTGTATTTGCTGTACCTCCCAGCTTCATAGTTACATACACATTTAATAACACCATTCCCTATCACTATTTTGTCATCCTGATCATTAATGAAGACATTGAACAGAATTAGATCCAGGGCAGGTATTTGGGTACCTCCATGTGACATCCTCCAGTTTAGACTGTGTACCAATAATAACTGCGCTCAGGCATCTGTATGGGCTTCGTAGCATTTCTTTTTTTCTTACTCATATGTTCCTAGCATCCTTGTGAAATTGTCATGCAAGATTTTATAAAAGTATTAATAAGTCAGGAGACATGACAATTACTCTTTCTGTCATGCCTGTGAATTCTGCTGCACTGCTGTGGAAGGAATTAGTTTTCTTTTACACAATGTGAAAATTCATGTGTATTCATGAGAGATGCATGGCTGCCGCTGTTTTTCTCCTTGCCCTCCAAGTACTTGCTGACACTGTTTTTACTTTACTTATTCTGTATTATTATTATTATTTATTTCTGGAAACTGAAGCTCAACTGAATTTAAGTCCCCCACCCCTTTTTTTTTAAATGAGGTTGACATTTGCCCTTTCTCAGTTCTCAGATCTCTCCTGTCCTCTGAGATGAAAACAGCAGCTAAAAGCTTTGAGATTACTTCAGAAATCTCCTTAAATATTTTATGATACAGTACCTAATGTGTGTGCTTTTAGCTAGCATCCTACTTATCTAACTACTTTCTAAACTTATTCTTTCCCTTTACAAGTGGAAATTATACCTGTTTTGGTTTGTGGATTAATTGTTAGTCACCTGCTCTAGAGCAAGTTTTTTTTTGTTTGTTTGTTTGTTTGTTTTTTAGTGAAAATTGATGCAAAAGGACATATAACACTTAAGCCTGGTTGACATCATCTCTTGAGTGCTCTCTTTCTCCATTGGTTAATGGATCAATGTTTTTCACATTCTTTGTATTATTAACAGATGATGACATGCTTTTTGTTGTTGTTGTTCTTCGTGTTTCTTGTTAGGCATCTCTCACCTCAGTCTCTTATAACATTTTCCCTGTGTGCTTGAGTTAGTCTTACACGTGATCTCAGTAGTGCTACCACTTTCCTACTTTCTTTACGCCTGCTTTCAGTTTTCAGTTAAGAGATTGATTTAACCAATTTTGTCTTTTAGTGTACTCATCTCTCCTTTGCTTTGGGGAAAAATATGATTGTGCAACACCATTGTTTTGAGGCTTGCATTTTTAGGATTCTGATGTTTCTAGTGATGGGGGAAGAAAAGAACAGTGAAGTACCACTTTGGGATTGCTCCTTTTTCTTTTAAAGAATTAATCTAAGCACAAATTCCTCTAAGATAAATGTATGGCTAAATAGACACATTCAAGAAATTTAAAAGTTGCAATTCCATCCTGCCATTAACTTGACTACTTCTTATACAGAATGGTCACTGCTTAGATTTTTTTTCTTTAAATGATGTCGTTAATTAGTAGGTGGCATGACAGATGCACATTATTACAATGCAAATAGCACTTGCAAACCTTTTAATGGTTATCACTATATAAAATTTTGATTATTTAGTTGTTAGCTTACCATGTCAGATATTTTGTGCAACATGGTTCATTTCCTGTTGTATAGCAACCTTATCAGTTGCTTTTCTGACTTAATTCCCATTTTGAAAGCTGTATTTCTGTTACTTCAACATTTGAAATAGTTCTAAAACTTTGCATCTTTGCAGAAATGAAAGTCTGTCCCAAAGACCTTATTCATTTATGTGGACTTTTCTGCTTAATTACCATTCAGACGTTTAAATTCATGATCCGTAACAGAAGTACTTGAGAGAGAAGTGTTTTGTGCACCAGCTGGACATAGTCAACAGCAAAAATTCTTGCTAAAGGGTGGTAGGGATTAGCAGGGTGATGATGCTGCAGATCCCAGTGCTTAATGAGTTATGCCATTTGGGTGGGGGCTGAATCTCCATTTCCCAGTTCTGGTCAGGTTCCAGCTTTATAACTGTATAAATAAATATGATTAAAGTGATTTAGGTATAGTGAAACTTTATTTGCCGTGGGGAAATAGAATGAAGTATTTTAACTGCTACATTGCAAAATGAAAATAGCAGTTCCAGTAACTGCAGCTCTCAGGTTACAGCAAAGTTTTGTGGTGTTTTCTCCCTGCAAGTTTGGCTGTGCTGTCCTTGAAAATATTTTGCTCAGTTCTTCAATGTACTTTCAGTGGAGCTGTGTGAGCTTCACTCTTTTCAATTTAAGCCATTTCTCTAAAATGCCTGTAGATCAAGTCATTTGTCACTGCCATTAGTTATTTAATACAGATAATCTGCAGCCTCTGAGCTTTATAAAACAGACAGATCTTTATCAATAATCAATATTTGTAATATTTGTTAATATAAATCTGTCATTACTGGCTCATCTTTTGAAGTTAATTTGAGATAAAGCACTTTATTATAGGATTGATGATTGTGGTAGAAGCAAAAGGAACAAAACCACCACAAGCTGTATCCTTAACTTTGCTGGCACATCGAAGTCAAAATGCATAGACCTGAATCCTCAAGTGAAACCTAACTAATAAGCAGTAATAATGGAGAAGCTTAACACCTTCCAAACTTGCAAAAAAGTCTTCATTAAGATGCAGTAGCTGTTTATTTTCAGGACCACATGGTCTAGTCAGCATGATAAGAACACAGTGGTGATGGATCAGCAAGTTTGCTTTTGCTGGAAAATATACACATCTTTCTTATCCGTTCTAATGGATCTGTATTAAAGAAGAACAAGGGTTGGAGAATAATTAGAGTAATTTTCCATTTATTTTTCTCTCCAGCCTGCCTCAGGCTAGGAAGGTCAAATGGATACGAAAGAGAAAAACTGCATCTGGAACCAGTCTGAAAATAAATATGTATCCTATGAGTAGTGCTGTGTACAATTTGCTTAGTCTTAGAAAACTAACTAAGTTTGTCTGCCAGTTGATTGCCTGTTTCATCTAGGAAATCTGCTTAGTCTGTGTGACTCTGAAAGCTGTTTTTCTTCAGTTGTAAAATCTGAGGGATATGAATTAACTGTTTCCAATTTCTTGCTTCTTTCATCTTTCACTCTCACGTATCAGTCATACTCACCAGCTTCCTTTGGTTGGTTTGCAACTAGGAGGCTTTTCAGTGACAAAGGCAAGCTCTAGATTTTCTCGCTATTCGGTGAAACTATGACAGCCTGGAAATCTCATGGCAATGCCTGACATAAAGTAACATCTGACTCTATCATGTCCTTCCTTGCAATTCAGCAAAATGAACTTCAAGATCTTGTGTGCTTTCTGGGTAGAGGCATGTCCTATTGCACTCTGGGTATCAATGTAATTGTATTTATTCTACCTAATTTAATTTACTTGTAATGCAGTCATTGCTGTGATTTCTTGCCATTGCACATCTGACTATAGTTATGCATCTTGGGTAGTTCTTTTATTTTGAGACCTTGAAACGGTTTGCTTGTTCCCTTGGTTTTGATTGTCTTTCATCCACTATTTTAAGGAAAGCAGATAGTCATGTGATCTTCTGTTTGCTTTGTCCAGTGGTCTACAGGAGCCTATCTGATCTATTTAGTATCACCATATTTCTACATTAATCTAAAGTGGAACACTGTCAATAGTAGACTTTGAGCTTGCTTTGAAATAAAAGGCGATCTAACTCCTTTACTGGGTTTCTACTATCCACCCTTTCCATGTGCACTTTTCTGAAGCATAGTCTGCTCTGATCAGAAGCAAGGGAAACACAATCCTGCAAGGGAAATGGTCTCATTGGAGAGGCACAGGTGGCTTAATAACTGTCTTTACTAAACAATGGAACAATTGCACTAGCTTGAAAAGGTGACTTTAATTTCTTGTACTGTTAAGACCTTCTAAATACCAGACGCATCACCTGACATATATATTCTATTATTATGATTGAGAGAGAGCATATGCTCCTTCAGTTTCAGCTAAAAGAGGTACAAAACTTAGGGCTGCCAGGTCTTACCATTCTTGTCAATGCATGCTTTTTAAGTGAGTGTTACACTATTGATTTTTCAAAAATTCAGCTACCTTAAAATCAGTTTTTCAGGATAAGGAATCAGTTCCAGTTTCTAATTATAAGTTGGTTGGTTTAAACTACATGTACAGCATCCTTTAGGATATAGAAGCCGTGAACCCTGCCTTTATGTTCCAGTTACTGCTTCAGTGTTCCTTCTAGTCAGGCTTATACATATGCACTGTCTGCAGAGAGAATTTAACTCATTGTCAAAATTTCACTTTACCTTATGGCAATCTAGAGAACATAAGGATTTTCATGATGGACTTGAGAGTATCATTTGGTTTTTTTGCCACATACTAAATAGCATAGTGTTCCATGTCTGTGTGATAGTGATGAGGACTAGCTTCACCTTTTGAGCTTTCAAACAATCTGGCTTGCAAAAAGTATGGGTAAAAAAGGAATAGAGGGACAATTTCTTTTGTATTGAAACTCTGGAGATTGTATGGATTGGAGGCACTTGAACTGTAGTGTCTGTTGGGTCTTGTTGGGAGACTCTTGTAAAATGAATGACTACACAGTAGTAGTATTTCTTTAAAATGAAGAGATTGAATTGGAGGAACAAGCTCCTAGTAAGTGGATACCCTACGCTTATCCTCAGATTTTGATTTTACTGATATGTATGATTTAAAAAAAAAAAACAAACAACAACAACAAAAGCAAACAAAAAACCCTTTCTCTTCTGCTGTTAAGTCTTCACAATTTTTTTTCTCCTCTCCTTTCACAGGTTCCAACTATGGGAGTCCCCGTCCAGCTCATGCCAACATGAATGCCAATGCAGCTGCAGGGCTTGCCCCAGAGCATATCCCGAGTCCAGGGGCAGCTCTGTCCTGGCAAGCTGCAATTGATGCTGCCAGGCAAGCCAAATTGATGGGTAGTGCTGGCAATGCAACAATATCCACAGCTAGCTCCACGCAGAGAAAACGGCAGCAGTACGGGAAACAGAAAAAACAGGGTACCACAACAGCTACACGTCCTCCCCGGGCGCTGCTGTGTTTAACACTGAAAAATCCCATCCGGAGGGCATGCATCAGCATCGTCGAATGGAAATATCCTTTTTTGATGTTCTCATTTGGAAAACAGCAAATTGTTAGTGTGTATCAGGTGCTATTTATAAGTGTGAAGAAATCAATACATTAAGTTGAAGGGCACCATTGGGAATGTAAAGTACACGATTTGCATTTGATAACTGAGATCATTTATGCTGGGGAAAAAATGTTTAGGACTGAAGCCTTAACTGTACCCATGTGTAAGAAACTGCCAGAAGCTTAAATGATAAAGGTTAGGGGTTGAATTCTGCCCTTTTAAAAACATGTGGCCGAAGCTGAAATCGATGGGAGATATGCGACGTATCTGAAGCTACTTAAACAGCTCTGGATCTTTGAATCATATGCTTTTTTTGTTAAACACATAGCATCACAATTTCTACAGTATGGAGAAAGGAATGGGACAAAATTGGGTGGGGAGTGGAACCAATGAACAAAAAAAAAATGTAATAAAACCCTGAAACAGGGCTAAGCTCTATTAATTATATACCAATAAGACTCATTAACGTATGGTAAGATAAACTGATTATCCCAAAGTAAGGAAAAAGAAAGATAAAGTAATCCTGCCACATGTACAAATGCAGTATGGGGCCGGATCTAGTAGGCTGAGCAAGAGACAGACTGTGTCACAGATGATAGATGAGAACCACTGACACAGAACTGCATAAGGCAAGGGTCAGTGCTGCTTTCCTGGAAAGTCAGCGAGAGTTTGGCTGTTGGCTTCATCATGTGGAGAGAGCAAAGTCTATATAGTCAGCCAAGTCTGGTCAACAAAAGCTGTAATGTGTGAATTTTGTGTGAAATAGAAACTGAAATAAAAATGTATCTCCCCTGCCTCCCCAAAGAGAAACCGAGACTGACCCTGAACAGTGATTGTCAGTAAATCACAAGCTAATGGGGTTCTTCAGTAAATGCAAAAGAAAAAGTATGTTAGGGGTAGATAAGCACTTCAGGGGAAGGCAGTACAGAACTTGGCAGTACTTAATTTTTTTTTTTTTTTTTTTTAAAAAGACACCATTTAAGACAATGTGATAATATCGTTCCTTTGGGTGTCTGGTGGGACATTATAAAGATGAAAACAGAATATGAGCATATTAGGTCTTGCCGACACAGATATCTTTTTCAGAAGAACAGCTTGATAAAAATGCTCTTGTCAATTGTTAGATATCTTTAAAGTTCCTGCCTGCCTATTCCTTTCTTCAGATGCTAATTTTTAATCCCCTTGATTAAGGTTGCTGCTGTTTATCCCTTTTCTGGCATAGCTCTGATACTTTAAGCATAAGATGACGGATGATGACTAACAGGATGAAGCTGAATATTGGTTTACTTGCCAGCACCCCAGTAACCATGTCCTTAGAGAACAGAGTGACATTTGATAAATGAATAAGATAGCAATGAATGATGGGAATGATGTGTTGTAAAACAGGATACAACACTGCTGAGATCAAGAGAAGGACCAAACAATGTGATTAAAGCAATCCGAAGATGCTGACACTTGCATTTTTTTGTATTTGTTTGGTTTTAGGTGAGTTGGTGGAAATACTTTTTTTTCATCAGAACCTCTCATTGGGCATATAGGGTTTATGTACATGAAACACTTCAATGGCAAATAACAATATCAAAGGGCTGTGATAAGATTTAGTTTTATTCTGTACTCTGACTTTTCCTAATTGTCCAAAATTACTGAGAAAAGCTTAGCTTAATTTTCTGAACCTCCAAAATCTAAGCACAGTAGATATTAAACAAATATCAAAAGGCACTTCTGTGGAGTCTCATACCCAAATATTATAATGTTAAGAGGCTGAAAGTACAATTACATATTAGAAAAAGTGAAATGAAGTAATTACCATATTTTGCAAAAATTTACCTGTATTATTCTGCTGGATTTGCAGTGTATTTGCAGATTTTATATGATTTTATTTTTACAGTGTATAAAGAGACTAGAAGTAAAAAAATGAAGAAGTAAATGCATAAACAGTGATAAGCTTATGGATAATATTCCTGTCAGGGGAAAAAAAAGTATAGGCAAAAGGAATTAAGAAAAAGAAAGCCTATGGACATTTTGGTCTTTGTGCAGCAAATACTGTATATGCAACCTGAGGTATCTGAGAAATCCCATTGGTTTCACCTGTAATATATCTACCCTGATCTGCAGAGCTCTGAGGGTTGTCCAGAAGTTCCCAAGACTGAATAGCAGTAGTCATATTATCCTTTTATTTGTTCTGGCTTCCTATTTGACTACAGGCCTTAATTGCCACAATGACAACTGAGTTAAGCTCCTTCTAGAAAGGACCCTACCTATCTTCTTCCTCCATGTTGGCATATATCTCCTAGTATTCGTAGGCTTAAGCGTGACAGTCCAATAGGTTTTGGAACCCTTTGGCTCTTCCACATGTGTAATATAGGACTTATCTGAGCATACACAGAGGTCAGGTGCCTGGGGTTTGTCTGTATCTTGCAGTTCAGGCTGCTGGACATCCTGATCTCCAGTTCATTCTTCCTAAAACCTGATGGGAATGGTAGTCTGCTGACCAGAAGCATACATGCTGTGTTGACGTTTGGCAACACTACGAAGCCAATCCCATGGCAGATAAACTCATGCTCAAATGCACTGTGTGGCACAGGCTATACCTGGCATTCTCCGTCCTCTCCTGCTTTTCATTCCCCTCCAGAGTACTGGTGAGTTATCCCAGAGCTAGCCTCCAGGATGCTCTTGCAGGCAAGTAAATATAGACAGACTGTAAATCTGGTGTCTAGTCTGACTGGAGACACTTCACAGCTACTAAGGTTAAGAAGTCCACCAAAATAAATGAAATACAGTGCCAGCAATCTGAAGTCAGTAGAAAAATGCCCTTTAATTTCCATGGACAGTCAGTGGGATGGCAAAGGTTGTGCAAGGTTTGTTGCACATCCCAAATACTGTTGTTGCTTTTTGGACATGGTGGTGTTTTCTTTATTTTGTTTTGTTTTCCTCCTGAGGAGGCTAATGACAGGCTGTAATGCCACTGAATTGGTGCTAGTTTCTGTCATAGGGAACTCTTAGTTTCCTGATGACCCTACCATTCCGCATAAGCACATAGGCATTGCCTGTGAAGTCAACTGAGATACAACTACAAAAAATAAAAGTATATGTGGCTATGAACAGTATAAGCACACTTTGGATAAAGCCTTTTTTTTTTTTTTTTCCCCTTAGATTTTATCATTTAAATGTCGTCTAGCAGAATGTATACATATATTTCTTGGGCCCTTGCATATAACTTTGAGATATGAGAGAGAGATTGAAAAAAATGTAAACTTCTATTAAAAATTGTTTCAAGGTTTGAAAATGCAGATGGAAAAGACCAAGAGAAACTAATCGTAAGAGGAAAGATGACGGTCCTTCTAGAACAGGCTTCTGTTATTAAAAATAGTACAGCCACACTTGAAGGAAAATAGGGAAAATGCTATCTAAATAAATAAAAGAAGAAAAAACTTTTAAGAAATCTGTGTTTACTCTGGCACGCGACTGGCCTACACTGCTTTTGACATATTAGGAAGATTCTTGGCTGGGAGCAACTAAAAGCACTTAAAAAGGCATATGTTTCTTTTCAGAATATAAGGGGCTTGGAATGTTTTCTTTAAACAGAATTCTTCTAAATCTTTTTTTTTTATTTGTGTGTGCACATTTCAGAACAATTTCCTTAACTCCATTCCTCAGACCATTTGAAATAATTATTTTACTGACTATTTTTGCCAATTGTGTGGCCTTAGCTATCTATATCCCCTTTCCAGAAGATGATTCCAATGCCACCAATTCCAATCTGGTAAGTCCTTGGTGGTGTCCAGTCTTATTGCTTTGAAAGTTCTTTTTAGAAGACACCAGAGAGACTGTTGAAGTTAGGGAACATAAATATATCCATCAAAGATAAGAACATAATAAAGGAAAAATTGGTTTTGAGTGCTGAGTCTTCTCTATTCACGTGAGCACCTGTTTCAGTTGAGCTGGCTTTAGAAAAGATTGTTTCAAAAGCTGCGCGGGTGCTCTGTGATGTTTTGGCTAGCAAATTCCTGCGTGCTGCAAAAGTGCTTGGTAAGTTTGCGCTGCAGGTGTTTGCGGAAGAAATCCTTTAATCATGGATTATATGGTGGTTTTTGTCTTACAAAGTGCTGTTGTGAAATTGATACAGTCCTCCTGTCAGGTGATGCATGGGAGCACAGCTTGATGACTGGGAAGTGTGTTAATGCTTGCATTTCACACCAAGACATGTGTCTTGTTGAACAATATGTCTTTTCCTTCTTGTCGGGGGAATATGGTTTTTCCTGTGTCACCGCTGATGCTAACACTGGTACTTTAGGATAGAGTTGTACATAGAAAAAGAGTAGTCTGTGTTCATTTTTGGCTTAGTATGAAGTCATAGCAAATAATTCTGTTCAGTAAGGGCACAATGCAAAATAGTTCTGGAACGTGATTCACTGAATTAGCAGAAAACATTTTTCTTCCTCCCAAATATGTGAACAAATCTCCTACTTGCGTGGTTGAATCAGAATGAAAACTTACTCCCAGAGTTTAAGAGTTGGGATGCTATTTCCTGATTAATATTTACTGAGACATAAGAATTTTTAGAACAACAGAGGAGGAAATAAGAGCCATACTTTCAAAGTAGGGATAGTTGGGGTGGCTGACAGATATTACAATTAAAATGATCCATGCTGTTTTCTGGAAGTAAGTCATTTGATTAAATATCTCTTTAAGTTGCATAAAAACAAATTGCAAACTTCAGAACTTTTCTGGAACAAAACTTTTTTTTTTTTTTTTTAAATCGTAGTGTAGTGCTTTTCCACTGTAGCTCTGTAAAGAAGTTTAAAAACAGAAGCAGGAGGAGATAAGTGATTGTTAACTTTTTAAACTATTCTTTATATTCACTGTTAACTTCAAGTCCATATTGGCTTTATAAAGGGAATTTGTGGGTTAGTGTTTCTCTTTTGCTGCCATCTCTTTGCTAGCTTGACATAGTGTTGAACAATGATAATCCATGGTCTGTAAGTTTAGAACACCTCAGCATAGAAATTAGTATATTTTAATAAAAGTGGAGATTCAACTGATCCTCTGGCTATACAAGACAGTATATTGATTATTGCACATTCTGTCTTGCAAGGTTGAAAGAGAAAAATGAAGCAGAGTTGAAGGTTAGAGGACTTCTGATTTGTCTTGAGTTTAATTGGATTTCCTTATTTCCTGATTTCAGTGATGAGACTGCTGGCTAATACTAGGTTGGGAGTATGTTCAAATAACTTCATAACTGACTGAGGTATACTGAAACTGCTGTATAATTAGAAAATGTATGCAATTTGTGAGCTGAATTGTTCCTCCAAATCTGTTTTCCAAGGCATCTTTTGCATCTTTTACCTCATTTGGTCAATCCATTGAAACACCCGTGTTAGTTGTGAGTAGGATTTAAAAACAAAGACAAACAAACAAAAACAAACCAAAAAAACTAGCCAAATGATTATATTCTCAGGAGACTGCAGAAGTGCTATCACCTTGAGGATGAGGAGGCATGATTAACTTATCTAACTAGCTGTTTCACAGAAGTAAGGGGATAAGAAAGTGAAGTGGGGAATCTGTTCAACTACATTTTGTTCTTTCTCAATGAAAAAAGTAACTTAAGATGGAAAATGGGGTACTTAACATTGACTGGCCTAGGAGGGGCTTGCACTAGTGGAATTAAGACTCTATTCTATGTTACAGATCAAACCCTAGAGCTCTGACTGCCCAGTAGCCTTTGGTCCTGTGATGTGAAAAAGGTGTAGATGACAGGACGTAAGGTGGTTGGTCCAGGTGGTTGAATTGTGCTTCATGTTCCACTGGAGTCAGTTCAAGCACTATCTCCTGTTAGTCCCTTTTTTTTTTTGTCCCCTCAGGACATTATATATATATTTTGGCAGGTATATCCTGCTGTTGGGAACCAAAATTTTTGAGCATATGTCATTCACCACATTCCCAAACTCTTCACAGGATTGTATAGTGATCAGTGAGTAAAGTACTGAGCAACAGAGGGGGAAAGTGGAGGCAAGTGGGTAAGATAAGGGTGAAAAAATGTTGTTTGTGTCTTGGAATGAGATGAAAGAGTAGATGAAAGTCAGAGTTAAAGAAAAGCTATTCCAGATGGCAAGAACTGCGAAAGAGTGAGACCTTACTCTCAAGTAGACAAACCATAAATGGAACAGACTAGAAAGAAGATGGGGTTGGCAATGTCTTCTTGTAAAAGGTGGTACACGTGCTTGACTTTATTTTTTTTCTACCTGTGAGCATGTAGTTTGCAATGAGATTTATTTTGTAGCCACGAAGTCTAGAGCTCCAAAGGCTATAATCTGAAACAGGAATGGAGTGTGTCTCCATGGGTTAATAGTATGCGCAGATGTGTGTCCTGTGCAGAGGTGTGAGCCTGACCAAACATATACAGAATCTTCCTAGCTGCCCAGAAGAAATTTTCGCTTGTGTAAGAACTCATTTTGCATTTTGCAATTTAATTCCATAGCGATAAAGCTACCACAGAAATCCCCACATCCCTGATTTCCTGAGCGATCCCTAACTTTCTGAGACACAAAGACATCTACAGAAAACATATGATGGATAGTAACTGTTTTACAAGGTCTGAAAGTGACAGAACAACAGTTTTCCAATAAACTGCCACTGTTCCCTTTGGGTCCAGAAGTTCCTCTTCTAAGGGTTCATCATAACTTTTCAAACAACGTTTTCTTTTGGATCTGAGGTAAAAATTCAAACAGTTGTTTTTAATAAGCTAATTGAGTAGAGGATGGCGAGAGAGGAGAGATTGTGAACTGAGTGGTTTCTTTTCTTCTTTGTGTAAAAGGAGAAAAATAATAACTAAATAATGTTTTGATGAATAATTATGATTGTGAATTTCACAGATGTGATCAGCTGTTGGTCCAATGGGGGCATACTTATTGCTGTATGTCTTCCACAGAAGTCTTGAAGAGATGTATACCTCATTTGCGTGTACAAAAAAAAAACAGTAATATGTAGTCATATCTCCATTTCTATAAGCCTTGTCTTCAGGTGCAAGACCTATTTAGCACTATGCCATAGTAATTAGCATGAGCATTGGAACTAAATACAGAAGTTTCCAATAAATAATCCCTTGTCTTTTGTGTTAGTGAGCAATTGTGATTAACTGTTTTGTATTATAAGTTTAGACCAAAAACCACACAGATGTACTGACTGGTTCTTTGCATCTGACTTCCTGTAATAATTCCTGTAAATTATTGAGCCATTTATATCAAGTCTAGGGGTGGTAGCTTGGACTGTGAAGCACTTTCATTTTCAAAATGCACATGTGTACACTAAAACCCAGATTTTGTATTTTTATGCTTACTGGAGTTATTTTTGCCACCGACTTTAAGAAATATGCCAGAACAATATCGTAGAAATAACAAAAGCTTGAAATTGGCTTCAGCAGTTTTTAATGTTTTTACTTCTACAGTGAATCTACTGGAAAACCATTAAACTTGCACAAATGGAGGGGAATTGTATCAGGTGCAACATTGTTTTGGTATTAATGAACTCTGCTGAGGCTTTGCTTAAATTTACAAGTAAAGAAAGCTCGTGCATGACCCTGTGCAAAGAACAGTTATGTATTCTCTTGATGCAGTCAGGAAAATTGGAGCTAGTTGAAGGGGAATTGAAGTTAGCCTGCGTGAGAGGCTGTAACTGATACGGAGGCTTTCTGCTTGTTATCCCTGCAATTATGCATTAGAACAGAGATAATGTACATTTAGGAATAAAACTATAGACTGTCTGAGATAGGAAGCTGAGAGGAAAATGCTTCTGTCACTTTACTGGCAATCGCAAATGGCACAAGCCTGGTCAATGTCACAGCATGGCGATAACATAATGAGGTTAAAAACAAGGTTTACAGCACGTTCTGTGGAAGGCGACTCAGTCAGTAGTTTATGCATTGGATAAATAACAGGAGAAAATTCCTTGTGTTGTTTTGATAGCTCTAGTTTCCCGCATCGTTATTACAGGAAGGAAATGCTGTTGTACAATAGTTAAATTAAAAAAAAAAAATCTCCTGCATTTTTATGTCAGCTTATAATTGGCTGTCACCTTCAGACTAATTTGTTAAACCTGAAATAGGACCCTGTGAAAGGGAAGATGGGATTTGTGCTTGCTTGTCAGTGCTTGTGCCAGCTGGTGTTTGTGTGAATGCCTGCCCATGGAAGGGGGCTTGCCTTTCAGGGAGGCATGGCTGCTCTATTAACTGGTGACCATGGCAGAATCCATTTGAGTGGGTGGTTCTTGTACAAAAAAAAAAAAAAAGAAAATGTTTTTGATCTTTTTTGCATTTATAGCAGACTGACACAATAGATGTGCACGTGGCTAGATACCTACTGTATTTCTAGATACTGGCATAACAAACTTCATTTTCTATATCAGAGAATTCTGAAGTCAGCATATCGAGCAGTCTTGCTCGTCACCATTTCTCTTCTGCAAAGTCAGAAAGTGTTAGAGAGGAAAATGGGGTTGAGGGGTCAAGAAAAGAAAGGATGTTTTATCTGGATAAGGATAAGGAAGAATACTACACAAAAGCTCTCAGTTTTCTTCTGTCATTGCTATCGTCCTCCCGTGTGACAGTTCCCAACTAGTGACTGAATACAGTAGTGAGATATGCTAACATTAGAGGTGAGGTGCAGGATGGGGTAGACTGGATACCAAGCTAATAAGGTCTGATAGGTTTATTAGCTTGGGCCCGGTGCCAGGGCTACTACAGCAGGGGGAGGTTATTTGATTTGAAAAGTGAGGCGTAAGCAACAGAAGCTGGAAGAGAAGAGCTGAGGAAGGTGGAAAAGGACTGGAGTGAGAAGAAGGAAAGAGATTGTTTCAAAAAATTGGTGAGGACTTGCTCTAGAAAGATTGAGAATTGCTGATGCGTATGATGCTAAGGAAGTTGAGTATGATAGCATTTAGGTTCAACATTTCCAAGAGTCCTCAGAATTCCTGTCTCTGGCAGGGGAAGGTTGAAACTCAGGACCTGTAGCAGTAATGAAGCACAGGGGTGGAAGAATAAGCGCAGAGGACGAAGTTCCAGCCCATCTGCTGGTTCTCGTAGTAGCAAACTCTGTGGCCTTGGGTAAATTGTGGTCTCATTTTTCCCGTCTGTAAAGTGAGTTGGTTACAGCTTCCACAATTAACGTAATTAGTCAGTACCTTACATCACACAGATTGTTATGAGGAATGCTGTAGAAAAGACTGTCAAGATGTGTAAAATCTGTAGCAATCCATTCTGAGCCCATGGCCTCTAATTGAAAAGGATGGGTGAAAGGCAGGACAGAGGCCTCATTCCTTTTGCGCTGGGCGAGACAAATTTTGATTTCTGTGGGGAAGCGTGTAAGACTGCATCATCACAATTTGCTTGTGTGTGTTGAATTATTTGAGGGGGCCTCTCTTGAATGTTTAAATCTGCAGCCTTTCGTATTCCTAACATAGTGGCGTAATTTCCTAGGCTTTGTGAAGAGAAATTTAGTAAAGCAGAGATTAACACCTTTGTGTTACTAGCAGGTCTAAAGTTGCTGGATTCCCTGGGCAGACCTCTGCCACTTGAGTAGTAAGAGGCTGTTCTGTGTAGACCAGGTGAAAGAAGAATTGGCAAAGTTTTGCAGGATTCCGAGAAGTTTGCCCACAGCAGAGGAATGCCTTGTTTTATTCCAGAGTCTGGAAGGGAATACATTCTCGACGGACTTATGCATCTTTGGAAAAAGGGCTCTTTCTGGCCCCTTCTTCCAAAAATGCCTCCTCCTGAACTTCTCCCCAGCTCAGGTATTGTTGTCTAAGCAACTCTTCCTCAATTTGGTCATTTCTGTTCTTTTCCTTAACTGGACTTCACATCCATAGTTCAGGTTTCATTAGCCATACAGTGTTCTGTCCTCCCTAGGGCTTGCTGCTGAGTCCCAGTCAAATCCCAGCCTTCAGCTTCTCTTTATACCAGTGGTTCCACTGTCCTCACCCACTTGGTGCTTTTTATTGTTTACCAGCTCTTGATGTGCTCTGATATCTTGCTCATTTTTGTGTCTCCATTTTTTTTGTTCCTTTTTAAAATTCATTACCTTTGCTTTGCTAAGTCAGTTTCCTCATTCCAGTCAAACTTCCATCAGACCTGTCCCTCTTAGCTCATTTTCCTATATGCTTTTAACTACAGTCTCCCCTCCATAGCAGTTCCATATGTTACTCATCTTCCATTTGATCACAGTACTGTCCTCAGCTTTGAATCCCTGACCATTTCTCTCATTAACACTAGTCATATATTCCTTTCAGCTCATAAACCTAGTCTCTGTAACCAAGCAATCCCAATGCTCCTTCCAGCTTCCTCCTTATCCTTTTCCGCTTCCATTCTCAGCACATTGTTATCCCAGTCTGAGTCTGTCCCTGATTTGGTGTTAGCCTTTCTGCTTTTGAAATCAGTCACATCCTTCCCAATGATGTCTGGATGCCAGCAGTAGAAATACTGAGAGAGCAGGCCCAACTCAAAGTTCAGTTGCTTTATTCCGCCTCGGTTCAGACCAGTTGAGAACAGCTATTACGTGAGTCCTTGTAAGACTTTTTAGCCCTTACTCAGCTCTTTGGACGTGACGCGTGCATTCTGGTCTGCAGAAGCAGTAAGATGCCAGGTTAGTATTTGTAATGACGATTTGGGTGTTAAGTTTTAGCATGTCTCTGTGAAGCCTGCACAGGTGGAGCCCATCTGTCTAAACTTAGGTGGGTAGGCAAGACAAAAGATGCAGCCCAGACACAAAGGCCATTGATTTGCCAGTTCTTAAGATATTATTGCAAAGTATATGGTCACTAAAGAAAATAGGTGTTGAGTTTTTTTTTTGACTGGGTTAAAATAATGGATGTTGTTAAGCTGTTTTGGCTGAAATAGTGCACAAATATTCAGCCTGAGGCAGAAACCAGCCTGGAAAACTGTTATATTAACTGTTGAGAATATCACAATTAAAAGCAGCTGAAAACAGTATCTTAATAATGGGAAGTGTTGGGTAGCCTTAACGGAAGTAGTGTTAGAGATTCACCTCCACTAATATCTTCCATATTAAAATGTAACAGTGCCTCGCTGAATCAGTGAGATACTGAAAAGTGGCATAATAGGCTTTCAGAATTAAATAATGAATTATATGTAATGCTGTAACGGTATCAAGTACACTTACATTATGCAGTATATAATGTAGTAAGGAGAAGCAGGATTAAGAGATGCAGACTGAGGCAAAAAGTGGGTTTCAGATACGATTTGAAAGAGAAATACATGCCTTTGAGAGAAAATTTGACTATTCAAATAGTGTTGTCCTAGTTTAGAGGAGCTGCAGAGGAAGGACCTTTGTACAGACAGCTACAAGATTGTTAGAAGAAATAGATACTCCTGTTCACTTGCAGGAGCACTCTGGAAGAGAAGTTGTTGCAAGAGCAGTTCTGTTATGCAAACTGGTCCAAGTGCATTGAAATATTCACTTGAAACAGGTTGTATGTTTCTATGTAAGATATTTTGAAATTTTAACTATATATTTTGGTTCTGATTGACGGCAAGTTTATTGGTTTAGTCCAAACAGCGATTTATCCCACTTCTCTAGACAGCCCTGATTACCATTTTTCCTTTCTTTGTGTAAGCTTTCTAAATCTGACTTATCAAGTGTGTGTGTGTGTGTGTGTGTGTGTGCAATTTTTTTTTTTTTCAGGTGGTAATTATTCCTGTTCATCAAACCTCAAGTTCACTGTGGGATGCCTTTTTTGTTGTGCTGTTCAGGAAAGATAGGAAAAATGTGGAAGCAGGCCAAATAAGAGATTTTAAGTGCTGTTGTTTTCACTGTAGTTTAATTCCTGTCCCTGCAAAAGTAACACAGTCTTTTAAAAGCAGTGGAAATTTCCAAAATGGCAGGTACTACTTGTATTGTCTTTTTGGTACAAGTATCATTATCCTTCTGCAAGTCTGTGGGATGTTAAGACTTCTGTTCCTGGGTTCATCAGAATGCTATTAACGATATCAGGAAATAATCATCTCTACCTAGAAATGCAATAGCTTTAGATTCCTTCATGAATAGTTTGTATTATACCACAATTTGGAGTTTTCAGTCAGGCAAACCTCCCGATGACCTCAGTAGAGTTTGCTTGACTACCTTAGCCACATCTATCCGCTAATTTATTGTACGCTATTGACAAACAATTGTGGGAGCCTTAGGCTTTGCTGACATCTGCAAAATCACTGACTTTAAAGGTGATATTCCTTGTACTTGTGCAACTAGGAAAAAAAACCAGCTTTTAATAATCCCCTCGGAATTAAAAGAATGGATATGTTGCTTGCCAAGGGGCAGAATTGCCAGAAGGGAAGAAAATGTTTTTTATGTCCATCAAAGTTTTGACTGGCTCTTCCTCTTAGGGACGATTCCTATTTTTTCCTATCCTCTAATTCCTAAAACCTGAGGGTTCATATATCATAGCTCTTCAGTTCTGCTGGCTGAATGACAGACAGCCTGTAGTTCAAAGCAAGCTAAGACAATCCTTGAATTTCACTATTGAGAAATGCTGGACAGTTTTAGAAGTGAGTCTGTTTACAGCCAGTGGAACAAACTCTATTTTCTACTCAGTATTCTAACAGTGAAGAACCCATGCTTATCAATGATATTTTTCTACTAAGAATATAATGTTGGACATTCACTAGTTAAGGGAAGACTTCCAGTAAGCAGCAGGAAATGTTCATTAACATCTCTTCAGTACGTTGCGTTTCTGGCAGACGCTGGGAAGCTGGCACAGTGGATTCTCCTGAAGACATCCTTAGCAAGTTGTGTCACACCTAAACCTAGGCAAGGGAGCTGGACCACCTTGATTTGCTTGGCTGAACCACTTGATTTATACCTGTAAACTTTTATACAGGAATGGCATAAATTGATGTATTGATCCTCATAGTGAGCTTATCCATGCAGACATTGGGCTGTAATGCAGAGCCCCCTGACCCAAGGAGCATACCTGATCCTTGAAAACTGTTACCCTCCTCTTGTCACTGATAGTACTTATAACAGTTGGTTTGCAGTCTCTGTAACAGTGGTGTCAACACCTTCAGCCATATGAACTGAATTTGGCGATGGCAGGAGCAGATGCCCAACTCCCCTAGCATAAGCTTTCCAAAAGTGGCATATATGTGGTTCCCCAGCTAGCTGTATTGGCAACTGTGCAACTGTTTTTCAGGCTGTCCTGATACACTCACATGGATGCAGAGGTTGGGGTTTTGGAATTCTTCCTTTTATGCTGGTTTGCTATTGTCTGCTGCTTGTAAAACTTATTTGTCGGTAGCTTATATTAGAAACTGACACAATCATGTTTTGCATATGATTATCTTCATCTGGTATGTTGAAATGTTTTTCTAGTTAGTAACAGATTAAGCACATTTGTTACTATTACTCCTTGATCTGAAGTTTGAGGAGTGCTTTTCATAAGGGCATTTAAAAATACTTTATTTCTACTACATACCCTCACAGAGAAGCAGAACTTGCATGTTATTTTATTATTATTATTTTTATTCACTGACAGCCACTTATAGTAGTGTTATCCTTGTGTGGCCTTGTTTGTTAGAGTGACTTTAAAACAAAAAGCCCCTGTTTAAATGAGATTACACAGCCAAATGTGGTCACAAAAATTTTTTTAAAGATCTGGTTGCATAATTGTTTCACAATGTAAACTTGTATTTAAAAACAAACAAACAGAAAAGTTCTCCTCATTATGGTCATCAAGACAATGTCTGAATCTGAACAAAAGACACGTCAATGCCCTTCAGGATTGGTTGACTGAGAAGAAAGACTGCAAGATAAAATATCATTGAAGAGAACAAACAGCTGCTATTCAGCTCCTTTAGCTGTTAACACTGAATCATAACAACGACAAACTAAGATCTCAAACACAATTTTTACCACTGTATTGACAGATATTGGGGCATTTAACTATTAAGGATTGTTTTTCTGTAGAATAAGGAATTCAGCTGCCTCTGCTCTTTAAAGTCACTGCTATCCTTTCAACAAAAGGAAGGAAATAAAGGATTTCCAGCTTCCCACTCCTATCAAATGCTTCAGGTGCCTCCTGAGTCCCAGAAGCTAACTAAGCATCTGCTTATGCAAATACTGAATGATTATCATAGAATCATAGAATACTCCGAGTTGGAAGGGACCTACAAGGATCATTGAGTCCAGCTGCTGGCTCCACACAAGTCTACCCAAAAATTCAGACCATATGTCTGAGAGCATTGTCCAAACGCTTCTTAAACTCCGACAGGCTCGATGTCGTGCCTGCGTCCCTGGGGAGCCTGTTCCAGTGCCCGACCACCCTCTCGGTGAAGAACCTTTTCCTGATATCCAACCTGAACCTCCCCTGTCGCAGCTTGACTCCATTTCCTCGGGTCCTGTCGCTGTCACCAGGGAGAAGGGATCAACGCCTGCCCCTCCGCTCCCCTCGTGAGGAAGCTGTAGACCGCGATGAGGTCTCCCCTCAGCCTCCTCTTTTCCAGGCTGAACAACCCAAGTGACCTCAGCCGCTCCTCATATGTCTTCCCCTCTAGGCCCTTCACCATCTTTGTAGCCCTCTTTTGGACACTCTNGCTCTCCAGCCTCCCGTCCCCCAGTCTGTACATACAGCCAGGGTTGCCTCTTCCCAGGTGCAGGACCCGGCACTTGCTGTTGTTGAACTTCATACGGTTGGTATTATCATTATATTATCCACAACTGTAGTAACTGAGCAGTACTGTATTTTCATTTGGTGCTTTCTGTAAAACCCAGCACTCTGTGTCAAAGTAGGGGGAACAGTGGGTAATAGTTGGCATGTGCGTGTAGATATCCTGGGCTGGATGTGCAGTTAGTGTACACCTGATGTTGCGTTGACTTCTACCAGCAAGAAACTGATACATCTCCTTTAAAGCAAACAACTTGTATCCTAATTGTTGTAAGTCATTAACCATGATATATTCTCCCCTCGTCCAAACTGAAATCAAACTTTAGCTGTGAATCAAGTCACTGATGGTTTTTGTAGCTCTTATTTAATATTTTCACTGTATTCTACTACTCATCTGACAATTATATAACCTTTATCAGTCTCAAGGGTGTGATGGTTTCATCCTGGCATAAATACATTGTTGTTTATAGCAGTCTGAACTTCAGAATTACCTTATGTTTACTAGAAGTAAATGTCTAATACATTTTACAACACTCTTAAAAATTCCATTCCAGTTTCAGACTAGTTTTTTTTTTATCTGGGATATAACCATTAATATCCAATCTGTTTTATCTCCACTTTATCTTGTTCCTGTGGTAAAACCAGCACTGCTGCTACTTTGTTTTCACTTTGAAGCATCAGGCTATCGTATGTAAGTATTTCACAGCCAGTAGGGGAAAAAGGAAGAAGCAGATGAATCAAGTTGAATGTTTTATCCTTTCAGAGGCCGTGAAATATGAGAATGTGTTTGAGTCATTCAGATGATTTTTCCATACTGAAATCTTATGGAGCGAATGAAAAAGAGGGGAAAAATTGCTGAAAGGTATTTGTAACTCTCAGAAGGTCTAGTTCTGTAAAGTTCTGAGTATATAGATAGTAGTCACCTTAGAGAGGATATAGCTATGTGAGGGACATGAGGTTTGAAGGTTTTAAGAGTAGGAGCTAATCTAGGGAAAATGTAATGCAATATTTGAGAGAAGTAAGTGTTGATGCAACTGTGGAAATATTTCTGATAAATATCTCTTGAAATAAATTCAGTCATGCCTGACAGCTCCTTCTGGAAGTGTTTACTTTTACTTTCATATTAAAATTGTGTATTGAAAAAGGATACCGCAGAGATATCCCCCTTTCAAAGGAAGAGGGATCACAGTTTGTATTCAAGCTGCTGCTCATGTGCTTCTCTGCTCTATTCATCTCAGTTACTTAAGTCATTTTCCATGGTAGGCAAGTAACGTTGTTGGGCTCTGATATTGAATTTAAAGGAGTATGTTTAGAACAGTCAGTGTTTTTTATGGTTAATTCCCTCCTTCGGCCATCGAGACCTGAACTGACATGGCTCTTAGCCCACATGCCTGCTGATGCTGTTCAATAGAGTACAAAGAAAGGTTTCATTGGATGATAAGCTATAATAATGTACATATTTTTCCTGTTCTTAAACGAATAATAATTTCCAAAGAAGAACTTTTGAATCACTGGCTCTTCAGTATGTCCTGGCTTTTTTTTTTTCTTTTTCTTTTTTTTTAAAAGCCTTCTGCCTTTGCCAGGAGTGCTGCATCCCACTTCTGAGTTCTTCCTGGGGCCAAAGTTGTGGACATTTCTGGGTGGAGTTTATAGCAACTCACATGACCGAGTGGCTGTATAATTGTCAGAGGTATGCCTTGTCCCTGTCATTCCCCATCTTTAACAAAAGTACGCACTCATACTGACACAGACGTTCTGGGTAGCAGGCACCCGTCTGGAGGCTTCTCCCTTGTCTCTGCATGCAGACACAGCAGCAGCTGCGTGTGTAGGAGGGGTGCCTCTTCCTCTTCCTTGCACCTTCCCTTCTGTCTCACTGGGATGGGTAGCAGGTCCCTCTGACAGCCTGTGCAGGAGAGGAGACTGTTCAGCTTTTTGAAATAGCGGCAGAGCAGGTAAGGCCTTTCACTGTTGTCTCATGGGTGACTGTTCTAAGCTTTGATTAGGAGTGTGTTGAAAATTGCCTGTAATCGATGCACCTACATATGTGTATACAGCCACTGAGAGCAGAGGGCTGAATGCAGCAAGCTACAGTGATAACCACATTGCACTCTGTGTGCCCTTGGCTGCAGAAACTGATGTGCCTCTACCAGTCCAGCCCAGAAGGGAAACTGAGCTCAGCAGAGCCTTTGGCCTTTTGGAAGCACGAAAATCTATAGGGAGCTGAAAATGATTCCTCTTTCATTGAAATGCTTAAAATAAAGTGGCCTATGACCTCTTGAAAGTATGTCTGACTCTGTGGGAGTAGGTAGAGACCAAATGAACTAAACCTTTGCAGGACCCAGAGGTGAGCACAAGCTCTAGTTTGGAGCCAAACTCCGTAGATCAGACTATATTGTAAAGTGGGAGATGGCGATTGTCTAATCTTGCTCTCTACTGATTATATAATTTCATGCAGTAATTCCTCTATCAAGAAAAGGAAAGATGTGTAGCATATTTGTAAAGACAACCTCAGTTCTAATTTAAAGCTGCTTAGGAATAATGTAACAACCCCACCCCCACACAAAAAAAGAGAGAATTCTTTTAATCCCTCCACCCATTGTCCTACAACTACTATAAATTTGTGCCAGGAATGAAAACATCTTTCTGAACTCCATGTAAATTCTGATAGATTATGCTTGAGTCATAGCTTAATCGTTTTTATGATAAAGACCGTAACCTTTTCTGTATTTTCACTCTTTTCTGCTGATAATTCTTGTGCGTTTTTGTTTGTTTGTTTGTTTGTTTTCCCTGAGGATATTCATCAGCATCATCTGATGAGTATTTTATCCATCTCCGAAGGAGGGACATTAGACCAAATTTTCAGTAATGCTCTCACCAGCATGGCATAGAAAGTTGATAATTCTTTTCTGGTTCAGTGTTTCTTCTTGGACTTATTAACTGTCTTATGCAAAAGCTTTGCCCAGGTGCTTGTGATCAGCTGACCTTGAATGTGATCTGGAAGCCACCTTGAAGAACTGTTGCTCTCCAAGATATAATGAGAGTTTGATAAGTTTGGCATACGTTCTTTGGTCCCAGACATATACCTTCGTTTTTGACGATGTTGAAACACATATTGTTCAATTGTTCTGAATTCTGATAAATACTTTTAAGCTTGCAGTGCTTTAGCAAAACCAGAAGAATTCAAATTGAGCTCAGCTGGTAAGTGAGTCTCATTTGAACGGCTTGCAAACAACATGTGTTTCTTCTGCTGTTTGGCTACTCCTGTCATGTCTCTGTATCTTCTCTCTGTCTTACCTGCCGGAGCCCCACATTGTATAGAAATAATTATGTAGTTATTCTGTTCTGTTGTCAGTAAACACATTTTAATTGGACTAGAGAGCAAGAGAGACTGATTGTGGCATTGAGTCTGTTGTACTTACTTGTCATATTAAAAAATTTTGTTTTAGATCCTCTGGTCTAAATCAGAAAAGCAAGAACTGAAAGCTTGTAAACAAATCCAGATCTGGCTTCCTAAGAAGCAGATGAGAATATATTCTCTCTCATCGTGCATAGGTGAGAAAAGTGGTGATTGTAAAGCAAACATCAAGGGGAAAATGGCTCACAGAACAATGTACATGGGGGGAAAAAAAGCACAAAGTGAATTTTAGAAAGCCCTGTTGTTATGGCTGGCCAACAAGGATTGTACAAGAACCTGTTCAGGCATTTAATGTCAGAAAAAAAATTGTTCCTGCTTCAGGATATTTGCCATTTTCGTTATGATAGTGAAATACTGTACACAGCCCTAAATGTTTTGGAATCTAATCTCATCATGTCCATCACATGACCGTGCTCGAGGTATTTATTGATGAGGCTGGATAAATCCTAGTTGAAGAGAATGCCACTTGTCATGGAGTGAGCAAAAACCTGGGCATGATGCCAGACTCTCAGGGACAATTTTGCATTGATGGCATATAGCGATTTATACTTGTCTTTGCTTTCATCATTGAGTGCTAGAACAAGGAGAGGAAGGAGGAAAGCAAAGCACTGTATCCTTACAGGGTTGTTATTTACTTAAAAATTAAAATCTTTTATCTCACTATTTTCTGGAAAAACATAGACTCCAACTTCATCTGAAGTTACATAATCTATGCTATACATGAATCAGATATGAGGTTGTGATGACTCTTTAACCTAAGTTATTTTTTTCATGCTAAAATACTTGTAATCCTGAAACAACAGAAACTAGTTTGTTAAATAAGCTTAGAAAGCACTACTGATAAGTAGACTTGAGTTCTTGGTAGAATTTTTCTTGCTCCTCAGTGATGTTTTGTTTCAGTGAACAAAAGTTCATTTTTCAGCCTGCTTTCAGTGAATCATAGAAAAATCTATACACTTTAAAGATGGAAAATGACCAACACATAGAAGCCTTTTCTGACTTTCAATAAAGCTTTTTGTTTTGCTGGCTTATTAAAATTAGTTTTTGCACTTGGGAACTGACTGACTTGTGCAAGGAGCAGTAGTTTCCACCTATTCCCTATAGCCTCACAGGAAAATAGCATTCCCAGACAAAAGTTGAGTCAGGAGAGAGAAATGACTCATTCTTTGTACCATTCCCCCCTGACATTTACTTCATGGACAATCAAGAGGTTTAGTATTAAGTATGACTGTTGTATAATAATACAGAAAGTTTGCATGAACTCAAGAGGAGAATGGAACAAGAATTGGGAAGAGAGGTCCATTGAGGGTTAATAAATAGACAAACTGCATCAGGCTCAGGAAATCCCCTAAGCCAAAAATAATTGAAGGCTGAGAGAGTACTTGGGAGAAGTATGTGCCTGTCCTGTCATTGATCTTCCTTTGGCGTTTGATTATGGTCACTCTTGGAGGCATGGTAGTGGGTTCGATGAACTCTTGTTCAGGGGTGGGAAACAAAAAGCCTGAAAATCAGAACTTTGGAATTCAAAATCCAGAAAGAGCCAAGAGTTTTTGGTTTATGGTTTTGTGGTCAATCATTTGCTGGCTTGGAGGGGAAGGAAAGAAAGGATATCAATTAAAGTATTACAAATACCTGAGACTCATAATGCTGAAACTGTTTTTTAAGGTCAGTAGTCTTTGCCTTTTAGTGAATTTGGTTTAACAGAAAACAACTATAACTTAAGCTGAAGACTTGCAGCTTGTTATTGTAATTAAACCTAAGGAAAGAGGAAGGTTCAAGATTCAGCTTCTCAGGTTGTCAGCTGAGAAGTTCACATTGAGACAGTAATGTAGGATCAGCCAAACTCAAGCAGACATCTGAAAATGCACGTTTACCTCAGGTTGCTCATTTTGTTGGTAGTAAGCTTTGGCTTCATACAGACTATGCACTTGAATCTGTGTGGATTTGGGAAATTCAATCTGAATGTGACTGGGAGGACTATTCATAGGGAATTTTCTTCTTTCACACAGAAGAACGCTTCCCAAGAACATCACTTTAGTCCCCTCCTTCTTTGAGTTTGTTAATTAGGTTGGTCATTAAAGCTACGGTTTGTAAACCCAAAGCACCAGTGATTCCTGCTTTGAAATAATGCTGCACAGATATGTTTAAGGTGGCATTGCTATTGGCAAAATTAAATTCTGTGCTTTTCTGAATCTTTCAAGAAGCTGTCATGAATTGTCCAAAGCCCTGGAGCTGAAAGTGCCCTCCAGTAGTCTTCCTGTTATAGAGAAGTTTACACTGCTGAGAGTTCGGTAATTGTGAAAGTGTTCAGCAAAAATTCTTCGTCTCAGGATGATAGAGAGTCAGAAAAGTGGTAGTAGGCTGAGATGGCAATCTCAGCTAGAAACTGAGGGGGAGAGAGGTAGAAAATATCAGAATGTTGTTTTATTGGTGATATAGCCCTCTATTCAAAACATCTCTTTTGAAGTCTAATTTTGTTTTCACTCTGCAGTTAAACAGGAGAAATTGGAAATCTGTGAAATGACACCACAAATCCTGCACTAGAGTCTTGGCAATGTAGTGTCACAAAGAAGCTGACAACTTGGCATCAGACTTGTGACACTTTTTCTATTCATGATGTCCTTCAGTAGCTTTATTTCAAGGAGTTTTCAGTGGAGAGTCACATAGAAGGACTATAAAGGAGATGGCAGGGCCCAAGACATTTCAGCGTCTCTCCGAGGAAAACAAACCTAGCAGCACGGTCTAGATACTGTCACTATTTTCATCAATTCCCTAGCAAATTTGAGTCCAGATATAAGTGTCCCAGATATCAGAAAAATGGATCTCTATAAGGCCTCAGAAACCTTACCTGAACAGAATCCTCATGGTCTTTCCAATAAAGTTCCTGACTGGGAAACTTTCTTAGAAGACAGCTAACAGGAACAAGCTATGTTTATTACTTGGACACATTATCAACAAGTGCCAGCTCTAATCACAACCGGGTATTTTACCCACTTTTAGCAAGGTATCTGCTTTCCTTTTAGCTTTTCCACTTTCGACAAAAAGGAAGCACAGCACCAGTTTGACACTTTCCAAGACAGCTTAGGAATGTAAGAATGTGCTGTTTAACTGCTGATGCTTTAGTACTTGAAAATTTCGGGCTGGTGCTAAATTTCAAATGGCTGAAAATTTTGCTTTTTTCTACTTTTTTTTTAAGCCTCTTGATTTTATTTTTTTTTAAAAGACTTTTCTAATCTCTTTCAAAGGGTGGCTAGTGGTACCTGATGGTAAGTTAGGCAAAGCAGGTGCACGAATCAGTTTACCAACTGTACAGAGGAGATACTGTGTCCCATTCAAACCAGGGTATGTAATAACTAGTCTGTGAATTTTGAGGTAACTGCATTTGCTCTATTTTAGTAATGAAAGGGAATTTCTCAGGGCTTAAGAACTAGCCTGGGATGGGCTCTGTGGCATCTAGGTCAGTCTCTAGTGTTGTCTGATTTGCAGGTCTGGATGCTGACTCTTTACGTTGGAAAATATCCTGCTGTGTTTTACATTTGTTTTGGCATTTCTCAGATTCTCTAGGAAGACAGTTGAGCAAAATTACTCTGAAAGCCAATAAAAAGAAGCTAAAAGTCCTTTTTTTTTGTTTGTGTTGCCTTTTTTTAAGCACACATATATCACCCAGCTGCCCTTAGATTTCACACATGATGCATTTCAAATTTGAGATCTCTTCTTTGTATGCACACTTCTGTTTTTCCAGAGTTTTATTGACTTTTGCAGTTAAATTTATATCTTGTTGATAAGGTTTCTTTTATAGACCACTGTTGGTTGCTACTGATCTCCTAAGGGTGCTCAGGTAATTTAGTGAAACTTAGAATTGCAGTTTTGAATTTCTAAAGATAGGCAAAGTAAAACTGCTGTTTTTAACATAATCTGTGGTTGGATCTACTTGACATCTAACTTACCATTGTTTTCTGCACATCAGCAGATGTGGAGGGGGAGTAGTATGAACCTCTTTCTGGATCTGAACTCCTGTGAACTTTTAAGTTCAGATTCCAAACAGGACATAAACATCAGAACACATGACATAGCATCAAGAGGATCCTACAATGGCTTCATCCTCTTCCTGGACTCTACCCTAGGTGCAATTCTTATGTGAAAGTGTTGATGAAGCTTTTTTTATGGCCTAGAAATCTGACTGGAACCTTTTCTGTTATTTCATTCCCATTTTCACAACTTTTCCTAAGTACAAAACTGGCATTAAAAAAAAAAAAAGTTGTCCGGTCACAACTAATAAGAAAATGAGTGGTCTGCTAATTGTTTTACCATACTTGTTTCCACTTCTAGCATTTGAGTTGGCTACCTGGATTTAGGACAGACATCAGCTCCTGTAAGACACTTATTTCTGCATGAGAACAATTTTAGTAATGTCAAGAGAAGGTCACAGAGCCCATAAAAGTATCATCTGTGAGGTATTATAGTATTTTCCACTTGTAGGTTATAAGTGTATGTATCATGACAACGCCTTTGTCATTTTAATAATAGTTAATATAGTGATTTGAAGAAAAGCAGTTCAGTTCTAATAGGAACACTAATTATACACTTTTGAGAAGACTTTGGTAGTACATCGAACAAAGGAGTTATAAGATGGTTATAAAAATGTTTGAGTTGGAACTTTCTGCTAAGTGGTTCAAACTCAGTCCTAACTCAACCAGCACAAATAAATCCTGTAATAATATATGACCTAAATTACATAAATAATACTTATTATGTGAGAAGGCTCTGAGTATAAACACTGGTAACCAGTTTTTAAAAGACTAATCTAAAACTGCAGTAGAAAATGTTTTTATTTTTCTCTCTAAATCATGTCCTTAGAGAAGTAATCACTAGCAAAGTAAATTCTATTTTTCTAGAAAGAATTTTATTGGAAAAAATAAAGAAGATTCGTTTAATAACACTTAGCTGAACTATTTTTAAGCAACATGGAACTATATCAAACAATATGAGCAAGATGTGTAAGTACTGATTTTTGAATCGTTACTACTAACTGTGAGTTAGTCTGTTGTTTTTAAGTGATATTGATGTTCTCAGAGATGCTATGTCCCTTCCACTACTGATGCCTAAATTTATGGCTCAGTTGTCAAGACACCAGTTCTGATCCTGCTTGCTGTTCAGGATAGCATATCTGTATGTGTGTTTGGAAGGATGGGGGAGGAAGTGAAGCAAGTGGCTTTTATCGTAGTAAATTACTGTTTTACGTGTCTGTATTTAGGAATGTGTGAGTTTATGTAACATTTTCACTTTCTTTAGCTGTGCAGAATTACCAAAAGAGGAGGGGTGGGGGTGGAGAGGTATTAGGACTCCTCTGTCGTAGCATTAGATCTGTCAGTGTAATATTGATTTTAAGCTGCTTTTTTCTTATGTGGTACTATTGGAAGAAGAAGTGTCTGGTGGCTCTTGCACATCTAGAAGAAGTACAATAAAGTACCGTTGCCTTGAAACAAAATATGAGAATATCACTGGAATTTTTTTAGCTTTTTAAAGTTAGTTCTGAATTAAGATTCTCATGTGCATCTAATGAATCTAATACAAAATATATGGGGAAGAGATTTTTAATAGAAAATATACAACATTGCTCCAACTGTTTTAGAGTGTTTCCAAAGGAATAACCTGTAGGTAATGTCATTTTTTGTTTTGTGAAGAGAAAGAAACTGGTGCAATGTTATCTTTAGTCCATGGTTAATGCTTTCATCATTTTTTCATCAGAAAAAGAATCCTTATTAGTTGCAGTATCTGATACCCCACAGTGAAAATTTTGTGCCACCTTTGCTGCATGTCACCTTTAAATGAAAGGCAGCAGGCTGAGATTCGATGGAGGGCGTTGCTTCTATGCACTGTTAGGCTTGTTGCTCCTGAGTTTCCAGCCAGTGGCACGTGCAGTTGTTCCTGTCTTATTGTGAATAAAGCTAGCTAGAGCTTTGAAGTTGCCGATACACATTTGTGGGACCCTGCTCTCCTTTGTGTTTACATATGCTTTCTCTGAAGTTTAATACTCCAATTATCAACTTAGGGTTTCCTTGAAGCACTCTGCAGACTTGCTCAGCTTATGTACAGATAGGATAACATGGTAGGACTATGGAAGGAAAAATATATCATTTAGCTGTCAGAAAGGGACAAAGTAGGTTTAAATATATAAAATCAAATCAAAACAAAACTAAGCACTAGACTGGGATTTTGCCAAAGCTTTTCTGACCCTACCCCTTTGCCTGGAGTAAATGTCATGACACTGCACTCTGTCACATTGCTGGCAAGTGCACAGAACCTCAGCCCCATCCTGGCTCACTGAGAAGGAAAGAGCATTCCCACTATAATTACCTAGTCTACTTCCTACAAAATTTCTGGTTAGATTCTGTATTCAGGTACCCCTCGTGCCCAAACCTCCTTAATTTTTGTGATTTAATGTTACAGAACTACATCATAATGTGAACTGATTAAGCTCCAAGAATTGTGGATATAGCCACGGTATTTTGAGATTAATTTGTGAGTGGTTGTTTTAAGACTGTGGCCATTCATTTACTGGAAGTTTCCAATTTTCTCATGCTGGAATTAAAATAAACAAATAAGGGAAGTGGTCTATTTGGAGAGAAGGAACAACAGACAAGAAGATAGTAGTCTGTCATTGCCTTCAGATAGTTTATATGTACATAATAATTCCAGACTGGAGGAAACACAGTTTCTTGTGAACTACAGGTTATGATTACTTTGCTCAAAAATAGTGAGAATGTCTGATGTTAAGAAAAACTGGTTTGTAAGCAATGAGTTGGAATGAAGTCACGGAGATAAGTTGCATCCTTATAGCGTGGCCCTTGCAGTTCTGCTTTCTCCTCCCTTTCTCTATCTCTTACAGAAAATGGGATATATACATCTAAAATTCTGCGTTCCATTCCTGAAAGAAAAAAACCTGAAGTCGAAGACTTAGTGAGACTTGTTATTACATATTTACATGGTATGAAATGTTGATGTAGGAACAGGACAGAGAACAAGAGCTTTCTGCTAGGTGCAAAGTTATTCAAATCAAATAAAAAATGTAATAATGCAACTTCAGTCATTGTTGTGAGTCACCGTCCTGAAGACTTTGTTCTGACACAGTAGTGGATTAAGGCAGAAAGTCTTCCATCTTTTCTTCATGCACAAGTCATTTGGAAGAACTGCGCAGCTGGCAGAGAAGAGGTGCGAGCATGTCTGTCTCCTTGACAGGCTTGACACTCTTCCAGCTACATTAGGTAAAATTAGCCGACTGACTAGGGGCAACTTATAGTTTGTGCCAGGATAAGGAAGAACACCTTGAGCATGGTTTACCCTCATTTTGTTTTCTGTAGACTTCATAGTATGCAATTGTATTAAGGGTAAACATGATTGCTAACAACACAAGTATTTTTGTTTTCTTTGCATATGACAGCTTTGCATATGACAGAAATTTATAAAGATGTTAGTTAAACTGTACGGTTTACTGGTAAAACAATGTGGTGGCTGGACTTCAATGCAAGAAAATAATGACTGTCACAGATTATGCCATATTTTGACATCAGAGGATTGCCTGTGGGAATCAGTGATGTTCCTCTACACTTCCCACATGTTCACAAATTCCTACTGTGTGTGCATCAGATGGGGATTTGGTGCTTTCCTATGAAACTTCAGAAACTGGCCTCTACCCAATATAGGTTATTGGACTAGATTTGTGATGACTGTGTTGGATATTACATGGGTATTTGGTATCAGTTTATGATTATCTTCTCTGACTTGCTACATATTGGCACGGTGGAGCTTTTATTCTGTGGTTGTGCTTGAAAGTCTGAATATTGTTGCCTTTAGTCTGGAATGTCAAAATCTGTATTCTTCGTAAACTCTTGGATATACATTGGCATTAAGTCCAAAAAGGAAGAATACGGCTAATTTTATTCATGTCCATATATGATGCAATCTAAGAGGGATTTGTAAACTTAAGAATGGGAACATGGGATTTTAAAAAAGAGCACAAAGTAGTGCTACAGTGAGCTTCAAGGCGCTTAATGAGAACATTTCAATTCCCATGTTACCAAAGACGTACTGGCTTTCTTGTTTGCTATCCTTCCTTTGATGGAGGACTGTGTAGTGGTGTCTGAATAGAAGAATGGAAGAGGAACATCCACTGTAATGTGCAATCCTATCTGAGAAGGAAAATATTCGTACCAGGTTCGTTTAGAACCTCAGCTGGCTTAGGTTCTAAAAGACATTTTATTTATGTGCATTCCTTTTGAAACTCACTGAAGTTCTGAACTCCCTCATTTCTTACTGCAATGAATTCCAGTATTGCTATAAAGCTTGTATTTATTTAGTCAGACTTTTCTGCTTCACTTGTCAAATTTTCTAGCTGTAACATGGAAGTAAAAGCAAATAGACTTTGAAAAACACACTTTCTTTAAAAAAGGAAAAACAAAACAAAACAAAACAAATTTCAGTAGCCTTTATTCTTCATCCTGAAAGTTGAAGTAGCAGATGTATGCTCAGCACTTTTGAAAATAAAACCGTTGCTTCAGATGCCTAAATATAGACTTAGAATGCTAACTTCAAGCAGTCGCTTTTCAAATTCTTGGCTTTGGTTACTAATGTCAGTGAATACAGGTAGTAGCAGAAGTGTAGCACATCATGCCAGAATCCAAATAATGAAAAGACCTATACGATAATACATTAAAGCCTGCTATGAAAGCATCAAGGAAATATTATGATTAACCCGATATTAAATCACTGAATGACACATGAGGATATGTTTTAAAGAAACACTTATTTGCATGTGCAAATAACAACATAATAAATATTTGGCTTTGGAGCATATAAAGAAAGAAGGAAGACTAAGAACCTTTACTGGGGCTGATGGAGGTAAATAGGGCATCACAGAATTTACTGAATGGTGGCAAAATGTGCCATTCCCTTGGCTACCCCATTTCGGTTTGGGACATGAAGGCGAACTCACCTGCCTTGGGAATCATGCTAGTGCACTGCACAGTGACATGTGGCTGCTGCATCACTGGCAGACATTCTGCACGCTGTTGCCCAAGACCTGGGGACAACTATCTGCAGTCGTACAAAACAGCAGAGCAGATAGATAGCTTGGTGCAGCAATGACTTTTACAGTGAATGAATCCACGTTTTTGCCATATTCAACTGTCACCAGGTTTGCCTATGAAATCAAATTTTCTTCTTCCTCCCCTTCTGGGGCAGCAGTGAGCAGGATCCATTTGTCCTCTGGTCCTCCAGTCCACGCAGGTCCCAAGGGATACCTCCCCTCATCTTCTCTAAACTGCCCCATTACCTGTTTCTCTTCCCTGTGCTAATACTGCTGCTGTGTGGATCACAACCTCATTGAAGATCTGGTAGAAGAGCTGGAGATAGTAGGATGATAAGTATTACCTATAATGATGGTAATTTTTACGAGTTCATAATGGCAGAAATTCATACACCAGTTCTCTTTATAGAGGGCTAAAAGTAACTCAGCTATGAAGTGAGGGAAGTGTAATTTATTAGCAGAGGTGTTTCTATGGCAATTTACATGGTTTCATTATTGTGAGGCTTGAAGAAAAATAGTTAAAATGAGGTTGAAAGTTAGGTGGAAAAGCAAGAGAAATCTTAAGTCGTAAAATCATCCTGGAGAAGGCCATTTAAATGCATTTTGCTGCAACAGTAAATTGAATAACAAAATAGAGGTAGTAAGTTTGACACAGTAAATCACAGAAGAGAATTAATTCATTAGAGCCTAAAAAAACCCCAAACCTTTTAAATAATGGAAATTCTGCCCAAACGTCATTAGAAGATGGGAGCACAAGTTTTGATACAACCTGAAATTAAGATTTATTAAAAGATAGGAGGATAAATACAGCCCATAAATGCTCTGAAGATATGATGCAAGGTAAGCAGAGGCTTCTGTCCTAGTAGCAGATGACCTAGAGAATTCTCTATATTGCAAAGAATATTGAGGATCTAAAAGCATTTTTTTATAGACAAATTTAGTGTGGCTTTAAATGAATATAAAACTTAGGGAATAGAGCTCATGTCTCTCTATGTATCTGCATTTTGATCAGGTCCCTAATTGATTCAGGACTGTTCGGAGTCTTTTGGGTTGGGGGTGATGGTGGTTTTCTGATTTGTAATAATCTTTTATTTAAGTACCAATAGTAATAATTAGAATGTAGGGGGGTGGGGTGGGGATGAAAGCACTAGAATCAAATTATGTCCACAGAAGCATTTTAAGCAGATGGACAACAACTGGGAAGATTGTATTTATATTCAAAAATCTGGGATGGTTTAGGATATTATTTTATTTCCAGCCAGCATCTAGATCTAAAGCATGAAAAGGAATAGCAGATATGGGTGAGGAAATGTCACGCAACCGCAAAACAACTGTGATCAAAGGCTTGAACTTGCCAAAAAAAAAAATCCCCCACACTGTTTAGACTCTAAAACTGAATCGATTTAAGGATAAAACTGCTTAAAGACTTGAAGTCTGCTTTGAGCCCAGAGCCATCTTGAGTGGGAGGTTGGATCAGATGACCTCCAGAGGTCCCTTCCAACCTAGATTATTTTATGATTCTTTGATTCTCTCTAGTATGTTTTACAGTAGACACAGAGAGGTACATTGTACTCTGGACTCCTGCCAGATGAACTCAAAGGGATGGCAGCTCCCCTGGAAACGCCTCTTTGTAAGGTACAGTGTGCCACCCGTAAGCTCCCTCTCAGGTGCCCTGGGGGCAGCGGAGGTTTGTCAGAGGCGGGCCTGAACCCCGCAACAGGGCAGCGCAAGCTGGGCAGGGGCCCAAGACAGTCGGGTGTACGGCCAAGAGCCACGAAGATGTGAACGCTTTCAGGAGCGAAGCCAGGGTGGGTAGGTTAGGATTTAGATTCCCATCCTGTGACAGAAGCTTTGCGAGTCAACCACTGAGCCTGCGCTCAGCAGGAGTCTTGAATGCTATTTAATCTTCCTTTATTTGGGAATTAAGTATGATGAGCTGTGCGTTTTCAATTGTCAGTGTGTTTACCTACATGGGTTTTGTATCTGCTTTTTGAAGGGTCAGCTTAGATGAAATCACTTTCCTTTTTGAATAGTCTAGGCAAAATTGTTGAAAGCAGCCCTCGGTTTTTAATGGCACTCTATGTTCGTTAGGACAATATCTAAATCTGCTTGAAACTTGGCTTGTTGAAGGCCTCTCCGCATTGCTGGGTGCCTAGCAACCGTCATCAGGGCCAGTATTTTCATCCACTCTCCCTTTGAAGTGTTTTCCAGTTTCTTCTAGCTAGGGTATGAAATAAAAACCTGAGACACTTACCTCTGTATGTAATGGCGATGGCTGATTTTATGTACTTCAGGGCAAGCTTGCTGTGGTAGGAAGCACTCCAAATCATTCTTTATTATTATAATATTATGATTTGGAATCCTTGAATTTAATCTCTCAGAAACCCTTCCCATGCATGTGGTAGGAAGATGCAAGAATTTGTGTGCTCTGTGTCACTTAAAAAAAAAAAAAAAAAGAAATAAAAAAAATCACAGGTCATCTGTGGGGAGGAGGAGAAAGCAAAAAATAGTCCAAAAGGTTTATTTTCCCAAAGTTGTTCTTCAAATGTGTTATCAAGAGAAAAAACCTTCAATGCTTTCTAAATATGCAGACAGCTTGCAGATACAGTTTTTCATCTCCGTGCCATTCAGACAATAATCCTATTTTCTCAATATTAATATCTGCAGGAGCTTTAGGGGAAAATCTACTCTTGCAGCAGATGTTAAAACAAAACTGCATAGCCTAGACCTTGTGTGCAAACTACTTGCTTTCTTTGCCAGGTTTCATTTGGAAGGTATGTTGTTAAGTATTGTCCCTCTTTCCTCTATTAGGAAGGCATTGTGCCTGTATTACTTACACAGCATCAAGAAACTTGTGTATGTGTTTGCAAGTACCATTTGTCTGTTGCATAAGGCTGCTTTCCTCAGTAGTGGCTTAGCATTATTATTTCTCTTGGCAGTAAAGTAAAAGAAAGCAATAACAACTGTTTGTTTTTTTCCTTTTAATCAAGTAGTTTTAAAATTTGACCATCTATGCTGCTAGCCATAGCATTTAATTTCTTTACAGTATTGTATTCCAACTAGTGTATGCTGGAACTTGTAGTTCACATGGGTTTTGCAGAGGTGGTTCAGGCCACACTGCAGAACTAGTGGGGTTTTTTTTGGATGATAGCAGTGCTTGCTGTAATGAAAACACAATTCAGACCAGACCAGAGCCTCTGGACTCCTACTATAAGTTATTTAATTACAGTTCATAGAAAGCTAGTGAGATGAGATTCTTTCTGCCCATATGAGACTGATGGTGATGAGCTATTTGTGAAGATGAAACAGTTTACAATAAAAAATAGTACCAGTCTTGGAGCTAGATCCTCAGCCTGTTCAAACCGGTGTAACACAACAGATTTTGATGGGAGTGGTTATAACCATTTGAAAACATGGCTGTCGTGTTAAACTTAACTGTGGCGAGGGTGGGGAACAACATTCCTGTAAGCTCCTTTTCCCTGGGACTTGCCTTATTTTACTTCTTTTCTGCAGTTTCCCCACCTACATAGCCATCTTTTTTCTTTAACAGTCACACCAAGTAACAAGATCTATTTGCACAGTTACAATACTTTTCAGGAGACTGTCCTCAGAGACTGGCTGATGCAGTACAAACATAAACTAAGGGCGTATTACCTGAGTCATATGAAGCGTGCTGTTTGAGTGAGAAATCTTCTGCAAATATTCTTTTAGACTGTGACTGAACTTAGCCTAGTGGAGGTTTGATGTTTTGTTACCTGATTATCTCACTTTTCTGAAACATTATACTCTAAACTGGGGTGCTGTTTTTTTTTTTTTTTTTTAAGCAAATCTAATGCTTGCATCTGTAAAATCAAATGCTATGGATTAAAGTTTGGCTGTCTTCTCTGATGAGAAATACATGTACATTATCTATTATTGAGCCTGTGTTTGATTTGCTTTCAAGCTTTGCTTTTGGGTTGGTCTGTTGTCCTGGTTTGGGCTGTAGGGGAGAAAGAATTAAGCAGCAGAGGGGTAGGTTGGAGATAATTCATTTTCGACAATAGTCTTTGTGTTCCTCTCTGCATGAGGAGCAAGGAGATTAGAAACACGATCAGTAGAGTGTGCATGTTAAAATGATGAGTGGAAGGAAGTTTGGGTAATTCACCAGACATAGCCTCATCATATTTGCTAGCCATTTGCATGGGACATCTAGAATCTTGTGGCAGCGGGTTTATGCGGAGATGGAGGAACCAAGGCAGGAAGTGAGAATTTTGTTCTCGAAGGCTCATTTCTGAGAGAGAGCCACCAGCAGCAGTGTCCTCTACCTCGGATCCAGCCTGGAGAAACATAAGTTTCCAACATATAGGTTGCATAAATGTCAGGCTGGAATCTTCTGATTAGCACAGGTGCCACAATGGACACTTCTTACAGTATTGTACATTACCAGTTTCTTCAGGAAAAGCTCTTCAGGTTCAGGGTGGGATTTATGGTTAAGACAAGAAAATATCTCGCACAACCACACAATCTTACAAACACAACCTGAAACGGCCACTGAGAGCTCAGTGTCCAGGGTGCTCACTTAAGATGTAAGTAATTCAGATTCAAGTCTTTGTTCAGGTCAGCAGCTTAAGCAGTGGCTTCTCTACCCAACAAATGCCCCAAATTGCAAGCCACAGAGCAATTCTTGACTTTTTTTTTTTACCTCTCAGAGCTATTCTTCTTGGTGAGCACAAAGTGGCAAAAAGTGAGGATGATTGAATCTATGTTCACAGTTAGGACAACCACTGGAGATATGTGAAAGAGATTCAAGCCTGGACTGCAATGAGTCCATTTACTCATTTATATGTAATGAGGCATATCCAACAAGAAGGCTCTGGAGGAAATAATTCTATAATCTGGTTGCTAAGACATTCTTTTAAAAAATTAAGATTCACATCCTTAAATAAGCAGAGTAAAGATCTGAATTGGGATTTCCCAAATCAAAGATGAATGCTGTGTTAGCTGCAGAGCTACTGGTTATGCAGTGGATAAGGGCACTCTGTTTTTTCTTATAGATTCCAGAATGCCCTTATATGTAACAATAATTTGTTTCACTTAGTTTCCTAATGTGAAAGTTTGAAAATATTTCATGCTTAGAATCAGATGATTGGGTCCAGATGGTGCATTGCGTGATGTCTTGGTGTTTAAGATAATAGGTGGCTCCACTCCATTTTATATCTATGTTCTTCTGTTCTTGTTGTTTCATTATGACCCTTTGTGGACAAAGGATGGGGATCTATGTCCCAAACTACTCGTAGATGGCTTCTCCTTGCAGTTGCCCACATAAATAGTCAGAAAGAATGATGAAAGCCAATAATAACAGCAATACTGTTTGCATTATTAAACTGCCTTCATTGTTTCAAAATGCCTCAAGTGTATAGCAACAGAAAAGTTTTAGAAAAAGGCCTATGTATGTTTCACAAGGATGTTTCAATCACTTTGGCCCTTATTTAATGAACTACACTAAACTAAGTGCTTAAAAGCCATATAAATAGTCACAAAGATTATAACCAGCCTTTTTGAACCTAAAGCAGGCTAATGAGAAACATTGATTTAAAGGAACTGAGTAACTTTGGCTCAAATTAGTAATGAGACAAGAGAACATTTTACTGCTTCAATAGCTTGTGTGAAATGAATTGGTGGCCCCTGTCCAGTTTCTAGTAAATGTTTCTCTGCTACAGTAATAGTCTCTCTATAAATCATCAGTAGTGCCCACATCAGAAAAGTCACCAGTAATATTTGACCATAATTGGCTGAGTGAACATGTTCATACAGGATTGTCCTCAATGCCTTTCAAAGGAATTTTTTTTTTTTTTTTTTATAATGTTGAAAAGCATTGGCAAGGAGTTTGGGGGATTTTGGTAAGTATTCCTGCAGATGTTCTTCAGGTAAAACCTTGATTTCTAATTCTGCAAAAGTTTCATTTTTGTCCAAACTAAAATGCAATGTAAATGAAGTGGAGGAACATAAAGAAAGGCATTGGAGTATATAGTCTTGGCTTTCACCTGTTCTAACAGCAGTTATTTCAATCATTCTTTTACTGCTGCCTTATCAATGGTACAGACAGTGCTATCAGTAGTAATTCCATTTCTGGGTGTTCACAGAAGACATTCTACAATTATGTACTTTGTTCTTACACTTGCTTGTGTTTTCCTTACATTTAATACAGTAACACTTGTGTATACTCTGTTCAGAGTTGGCTACTATTTTAAATTTTCCTTATGATATGTACTGTCTTGCCTGCTGTCCTATTGCTTGTCTTAAGGAATCTCCACAAAATGCTGTCTTTTATGGGAGCTAGTAAGATACGTTTGGTCAAGCTGCCAGTTTGCCTCTGTGTGTGTGTGCGTGCGTGTGTGTAACTCTTCAGGGTTTTAAGATCTGACATCTGTGTATCAGTTTGGGTATAAAATCAACAGGACTGTGTTAACAGAGCACTTAGGACAGCCTATTACAAATAGGCAAATCAGTCCAGATAAAATTAGAACCAACTCTGTTCTTTACCAAGTCCTTGAACAAAACCTAGATCAGACTACTTTTGAAGTAACTGTCAAATCTCTCGCAGATTTTAATTGGAATCACTCATTCATTCATGGCTCTGATCTTGCAGTTTTGTTAAGCTCCTCAAGTTAATCCTGTTTTGTTCATTTTCATGCACTCTGCACTTCCTTGTTCTAGGCATGGCCCTTTGTGCAAAATCTGCATCATGCAGCTATTCCGGTAGCTGTTCCGGCCAGACCAGACTGTGGAGTGACCTAAAACTTCCCCACAGAAAAAAAATAAAATCAAACCAACCAAATACAACAAAGCAAGAAGCATAAATTCCCACACCTGCTCTTGAAAGACTTCCTTCTGTGTTAAAAGACCAAAGAGGTTTGGTAAAGGTTTGGGTAATCATCCATTTGGTATACTTAACAGAACCTCAAGCCTCCAGTGGTTTGACCGTCACTGTTCAGAGTTAAAAAGACTTTCCTTGCTTGAGTGTACTATGCATATCCAGCAGCCAGTCTCTTTTTTCAATGTGCTTCAGACACAGTAGTATGCTATTAGCATTAGCAGACGATTCTCTTAAAGGTCAGATGAAGTCAAAGAGAAGCATATTCCTCAGTGATAATAAAATAAAGCCAGAGCTGACACTTCCACAGCGCCAAGGAAAGGGCACTCTTCTTTGTGTGCATGCATGCACATACACCTGAATCAGAAAGTCAATCTCTGCATTCTTTTAGAGCACCATGGTACCTTCATAAAGGGTAGGTTCCGCAGAGAAACATGTTGACTCTCGAAATGAGAATTGTTTGGTTCTCTTGAAACACTAATGAAGAAGCATCAGTGATCCACATGCTGTGCCTAGGAAACAGTGGCAGCAAAGCCCATACTGGCTGCATCTGTATAATCTTTTTGTTTGTGGCAGATTAAAAGAAGAAAGTCATTGGAGGATGTATCTGAAGACTGAGGCACTTCAGAAAGGAGTTGGCTGAAATCATAGTACTTTTTGTGTGGCCTCATGCTACTTTACTTCCATATGCTGTGCAAGATAATTAGTGACTAATACTCAGAGTGGTGTGACAGACTTGATGCTATGAATGGTACTTTGATTAGGTTACTTCAGTATTTACTATATGAACATATTTAGTCTAATTGGGGCAGTCAGATAAAAATCAGAACAAGGAGAAAAAAGGAATGGCACAAGGTCACTCACTCCATAGCAAATACTTAAGGGTCGCATTTTGGATGGCTGTTTTCTCACTCACCACCACTGGTCATATAGGCCTAATGGGAGTAAACCACAGCAACCTAAATCACGTCGACTGGATTACACTATAGCCCATAATCTGGTTATAAGTTAAAAACCATGCGAGTCTCCTGTAATGGATGTAGATGAACGAAGCCTAGGAGTTGTGCAAAAATGGAGATGAAGTGCACACCAGCTAGTTCCAAACTCAAGATTTTCTGACTTCTGCACCTACATGTCACTATTTGAATCGCAGCACAGACACATCTGTTCTGCCTCTGGTGCAGATGCTTAATACCTGGGAGCTGGGAAGGAGAACGGGCTCAGTGCAAATGCTAGGAGAAGTTCATAAATCCCAAGCTGAATGAATAGAAATGAACTTTGGCATTAGTTCACCAGTTAGTACAAAGTAGGGAAATGGC
>VXAL01017648.1:119250-138981 GCA_013399475.1 Chauna torquata
TTTAAAGCATACTGAAAGAAAGCCTTAGGATAGGTAACAGAAGTGCAGCAGAAATAAAATAAGACGCAACGAGAGCACTTGATGGTGGCTTTATCCTGTTACCTTATTTGCCATTAGTATTGTACATGCTAGAAAGAAGAGATGACCTCTTCCTTCCACCCCGAACCCTCCCAGCTGCCTCTGTGATACCAAGTGAGGAGCCTGTGCCCCCGTGTAACTAGCATTTATTGCTGGCTCTGCTCTACACCTAAAGCAGTGTTCAGGCTCTCCGTTTGGGTGCTGCTAAGGAATTCGCCATGGAAAACTCATCAGGGGAAGCATTTGCAACTAGTTAAGACTAGTGGAGACAAATGGGGTCTCACACGTGGCACAGAGAACAGAATGCCTTTATAAAGTCATGCCACTTGGCGCTCCTTTTCAGGGGAGCTGCTAACTGGCACCTCCATATATGCAAGAACTTGGCTCAGGCTAAAGAATCTGTAATTATATTTTAGAAACAAAACTAAGTAACTCAGAGTTCAAAATAACTCTCCTGAACTTCAGAAAACATGGTATCTCTGGAAACCGTGCCTGGATGGATACTTGTGTTTCCCAAGGGGATGCAACACGAGGCAAAATGCAAGCCAGGTTTTTTTGGTATTTGAATTTGTGGCTTTCTTAAAGGTTATCATTGTATTGGCAACTGCTTCCCCCTGCCCTGAGCTGAAGCCCATCCGGACAAAAATCAAGTTCTGGGCTGAAATCAGCAAAATTAACATACGGTTATTTTGAGTGTTCTGTATGTCTGGTTATGTTTGTACGAATTAATGTTATCTGATATTCAGCAAGTCAATATACATGAAATCCAGTGATGTGTGCCAGAACAAAGTGAAGAGGATAAGAATGATTCTTCTAACTAAAGGAGACATTTTAATTCTAAGTCCTTTCTGAAAACAAACAGTTGCAAGAAAGAAATCCAGCTCTCATTATTTTAGCTTTCTCTGTTGTTCTTGTTCTTCTTTTTTTTTTTTTTAAAGTAGTTTTCCTCTTAAAGTTGACCTATTTTTATTTAGTGCCTTTTCAGGGTGTCTAAAAAATATATTTTTGGAATATTCTTAGTAAATCCACTGCTTTTTTATGTTACTGTTTGAAAGGTCCTTGTGCACAAGAATGTTATTCCAGCTTCTCAAATCCACCATGCCACTATAAAGTCTTTATTGTGATATTTTCTATTTGCCGTTGCTGCCTAATATACTCTGAAGAGGATATGTTCTTTATTGAAATATGAAGAAAAAGGGGAAAATGAGAGAATCATTTTCATCGTATTATAACTGATAGCAACTGATGCGCTACGTGCTATGTCATTCTAATCACGAGGTCATGTGCGGCATAGAATTTAGGGGAAAAATATTATCTGGGTTGGGTGCTCAGAGTAGAAGAGGACAGCGTAATTTGATCAAGGGGTTTGCTAGTACTGAATCATACAGATCTTGCAACATCAAGATGATTTAGAAATTCATTTTATATTGCCAAGTTATTTATTTGCAAAGAAAAAGCAACAAAGTTCAAAAACCACCAAAACTTTCATTTTATTATCTTAAGCGTTGAAAGTTTACATTATTTTAATCTGAAATTACTTCCTATTTTGCAATCACTTTTAGTTTTCTGTCATTACATTTTGTTTTCAGCTAAAGAAAAGACAAAAGAAAATCATTCCTAGTGGAAAGAATTAACGTTTCTTCAGNTTTAGCTTTTCCTCTGAAGGGAGTCAGCTGGACAAGCAGCTTGGCCCAAGCCAGCTGTATTTCTGGCATTGACTTATCCCTTGAAACCTCTGAGGAACAATTCCTGAGAATCCAGTAGCACAAAACCACACAGGTCTTGGAATCAATAACTGAAACCTTACTGGTTAGGATGAGGTTTAATTTTGATATTTTAATTTACAGGGACTCTTGCAGCTTTCTCTCCTTTAAAATACTTGCTTCTTGGAAGAAAAGTGCTGCAGATTTGTCTTTCTGTGTTACACTGGGGTGGGTTGTGGTAGTTTTTGTTTTTTGTTTTTGTAGTGCTTTCACATGGTGACCAGGAAGAAGCAGTGAGGGCCACCTTTTGCTTTCATAGTTGTCACTTCTATTGACTTCTGTTGAAGAATTTCTCTTCGACAGCCTTTCCTTCCTTGCTGATGAGTCTTCATAACATTTGTTTTCATAAACTCTGTTGCAGATAGACATGGCCTACCCTGCATTCCCATAATTTTCTTTAACCTGAGAATGTCAATGCCTTTGAGGTGTTCACTTGTACAGTATTCATAGTTGCATTTTCTCTTATTTTGCGGGGTCCGTATGCACAGAGATTGTTTAGGAGTGGAAATGAAATCTAGCTCTCCTTGTCCCTTAACTACAGGACATTTCTGAGCCAGATGGTGTAAACCAGTAGAGCTGCCGTGCTTTCCGACTCTGTTGATTAGAAGGTTTTTAATCTTTTATCTGTCAATTTATTTGAATATTCAGGACAATTTATCTCCTTTTCTGCTTTCATTGCTTTGGAAAATCTTCCCACTGGCATGTTTCGGTTGTTTTTGTTGCTTAGAAAAAGGTGCTAATTTTCAAAGGTGACCAAAGTCTGTGGAATATAAGCACCCCATAACTGCAGAGATCTTGAGGGCGCCTTGTTGTTATTTTGCCCGCTGCACACGAACATCTAGGAAAACCCCGACATCTATATTTTTAGGCCTTGCTGCTTCTCAGCCTTCTCGTAGTTGCTGGCTACCAGGCAACAGCCGATCGCCATGGCAACGCGGCACTGGTGGCTGGAGCTCAGCCTGCTTCGGCTGCTGCTCCTGGTAGAGGCAAGGCCTCAGCGGCTGGGTGGCCGCTCGCTCGAGGCACCTCGTGCACGCTGTAGAGGTGGAAGGAGAAGGAAGGGAGGAGCTTCTTGCCTCAGGTTCTTATTTTTGTTGGGGAATAGAGAACATAGAGTTCACCACCTATTTTGAGGCATTATCCAGACACTTGATGTTCTTATTTTCTGTGCTCATGTCACAACTGGTACCTGTTTGTGTTCCTTACTCTGCTTACTGAAAATACTTTTTCCTTTACTATCTCTGAATATTTTTCTCAGCCGGAGGCACCCAGTCCACAAGGTGAGAACCTGTCCTGATTGCATGCCAATGGTCCAGGCCTGCCATTGTAGCTTTTGCGAGACACAGGTGGTAGTTTTATCACTGATGCCAAAGTTTTACCTGGGAATTCCGTGCAGACTTTGTAAGCTAAAGTAGGATTTTGACCATTTAATGTTTTGAGGTTGGAACAGCACAACAGGAAAGAGTAATACATAGTAAAATATAGTACTTAATGCTAGTTCAGAGAGGTTAGATTGATTTCTTATTGTGTGTGTTTATCCCACTCAGCACTCAAAACACATAAATGACCATTTTTTGGTTTCTGGGACCTTGACTTGATAGCTTGCTAATGTTAAAGAAAGACTGTTCTCTCCCCTAGATGTTGGGACATATTGCTAGCATTACTACCAGCTTTGGATTGCTCCAGGTTCCATATTTTGGTTTTAACTCAGTGGAATATGACTCAGGCCTGACTGCTCTTCTTTCCAAGGCTAATGCAATTAGAAGTGATTAGATTCTTTGCATTAGAAAATGTGTTTTTATTGAAATTCTCCTCCATGTGGCTTGTGGAGGAGGGTGCAGGTCCTGCAGGTGAATGGCTGGTTGCACAGCTGGTGTAAACAGCAGAGATTCTGCTTCTATGACCATGGGATTCTCCTCGAGTATCAAGGACTGCTATGGATAGACAGGATTCAACTGCCCATGTGGGTCAAAAACATTTTTGCTAACAGACTGGCCAACCTGGTGAGAACTTTAAACCAAAAACAATAGGGGACGGGGATGACCACCCACAATCAAGTGAGGTCACGGGGTGGACTGAGTTTGTAAGCAAAGGGTGCTGTGTTTTGCAGACAGGAGAGAGCTCTTAATCCACAAAACTGAAGGGGGCCCACCTCCAGCCTAAGCATAAGGAAGTGCCTACAGGACAGCATTATGGGGAAAGCTTTCGTGGCTTTTCTGGGAAATCGGCATGACAGATTGCCCATCTGAAGTGTCTATCTGCTAATCCACGCAGCATAGGGAAGAGACAAGGAGGAGTTAGGGGTCTGTGTGCAATTGCAGGGCTACGATCTCATCTGGATCACAGACACGGCGGCATAGCTCACACAACTGCAGTGCTTCAATGGATGCATACAGGCTTTTTAAGATGGATTAGCAGGATACTAAGGGGGATAGTTGCTCTTCATGTGAGGGACCAGTGGGAATGAATAGAGCTCTGTCTAGGGATATATGATGAGCCAGCTGAGAGCTTATGGGTTAGGGCAATAGAGAAGCCCAATGTGGGCATCCTTACAATAGGTGGCTGCTGTAGACCACCTGATCAGAACAAAGAGGTAGATGAGGTCGTCTTCAAACAACTGAAAGAAGCTTCACGTTCACAGGCCTGGTCCTCATGGGGGATTTAAACCACCCCAACATCTGCTGCAAGGGTAAAACAGGAGGCCACAAGTAATCCAGGAAATTTATGGCATGCATTGGTGGTAACTTCCTACCAGAGGTGGTCGGGGAGCCAACAAGAGGAGGACTCTCTAATGCACCTCATGCTTGCAGAGCAGGAAGAACTGGCCAGGGATGTTAAAGTTGGGGACTGCCTCGGCTGCAGTGACCATGAAGTGGTGGAGTTCAGGATCATGAAATGAGGCAACAAGGTAAACAGCATGATAGCAACTCTTGGTTTCAGGAGAGACCAAACTTTGGCCTGGTCAGGCATCTGCTTGGAAGAATCCCATGGGAGATAGTCCTGGGGAGCATGGGGTCCAGGAGAGCTGGTTGTATTTTTGCAAGAATCACCTCCTTGAATCTCAAGAACAATTTATCCCAACATGCAGAAAATGGAAGGCGACAGGAGGACTGTATAGATGAACAAGGAGCTCCTGACAAAACTCAGATTTTAAAAAGAAAGCATACGAAAGGTGGAAGTGGGGTCAAGTGACCCAGGAGGGCTATAGAGACACTGTCAAAGCATGAAGTGATGGGGTTAGGAAAACCAAAGTCCACCTGGAGTTGAATCTGGAGAGGGATGTGAAAAGCAACAAAAAGTGCTTCTAGAGGTATATCAGACTGGTGGGAAAGTCTGGAGTGATGAAGACTTACCATCAGTAGAGAAGAATCAGGTTAGGGAGTTTTTAAACAAAAAGGACACAAGTCCGTGGGACCTGATGAGATGTACTCATGAGAGCTGAGGGAGCTGACTCTGTCACTCTGAGAGCACTCCCTAATTATCTTCGAAAGATAATGGCAATTGGACAAGGTTCCTGAGGACTGGAACATGCAATGCTTTTCTGTCGTGTGAAAACGGAGTGGCGTAGTAAGCATAACAACAGATGAAAAAGTAAATTCAAGAATGCCCTCAAACTGATGAGAAACTGATTTGTTAGTTTGTTTGTTTTCCAAAAATATGAACCTAAGAACCGTATGTCCAAACTGAATTAGTTACCTACAGAAAAGCAGGCTTTTTTCTTTCCTGGAAAGCTTGCTGATTTCAAAACTTGATTTTCCTCGCAGAAGTTTCCATGGGGACCAAATGACTACAGTAAACAGTCCTCATTTAAATACAATACATGCTGGTTTGCCATTCCTTTTGGGCTGATGTGAGTGTAAGCAAACCAATCAATAAACAATGTATCATGAAATTCTTTGGTGGTGATGTCACAGCCTTTTTGAATGTTTAAATGAGCTATGAAGCAAGTGTCCTTAGAGCAACAGGAGCAGCTTGTGGCAGGTGTGCTAATGGTCAAACACAGCAGGTACAAAGTGGCACAGAGTGGAGCCAGCACACAGGCACCCTCCAAAAACGTTTGTGAGGGTGAATGCCTCCCTGGTCCTGCTTTCAGAACTCAGCGGGAGGCTTTGCCTTGTACTCATGAAGTGAGTGATAGCAGCGTTTCTTGAGTCCTGCTGAGTTTCCACCAGCATATTCACCATCTTACCTGGGAAAGAAACATGCCATTTGAGACATTATTCTTAGCTGGTCACTGATGTTTCCTTGAAATGTTTCATCTCGAGTCTAGATTGGTAGGTTCTTTATAGCTTTGCATTTTCATGTCTTAGATTTCCTCAATGTTACTATTTGTTAGGTTTTAATAATACCAGTTTGAGGGTTTTGATCATGTAGAAGTGAAAAATTTTCATTTTTACCCATCTGTACCCAAACATACGCTATTAAAACCCGGACATGCTTCCTGTCATTGTCACTTTGAGGCCTGTAGTTGCCCATAAAAGCACTGTGTGATATGTTTATTTCCCATAACTGTCAGTGGAATAGAATATTCTGTATCTGGTCTGGTACTTTTGTAACTGTCACGTCATAATACCTCTGTTAGCAGTAGTAAAATAGCTAATGCTCAATTTAGTGCTTGAACTTAACTGAAATTCCTGGATTGGTGCTAAGGAGTAATAAATTGGTAGAGTACATGTCCTTATTTAGATAATTTTGGGGATATATCATTCTGACATCTTAAGGGGAATTTGAATGTGCATGCGTATGTATTAAAGAAATTGAAATCTAATATTGTACTGTTTGATTTGCTTCTTCATTCATAATTTGTGGGTAAAATGTTGTTTTATGTTATATGTGAAATATATTGATTATATGCATCTTAGCAGCTGCAGTTACTAATTTGGATTGAGTTAAAAAAAAAAAAAGAGGTTGATATGAAGCCACAGACAAAATTGATTGATATTCACTGATTGAGTGTATTATGTTAAGCATCAGTGGGAGTAAAACCAGTTTCTTGTTCTTGGTGGGTTCTGCGTCGTTGAACCCTGTGAATTGTAAGTATTGCCTAAATCAAAATAGTAACCTACTTATGGGAGGTTACTTTTTAAACAGAACCAGTGAAAGCATGGAGTTACTGTAGATTCCTTAGCCATGTCATATAGCAATTATTACACTCTCATTCCATTAGAAATTTATCTTTACTCTGAGTCTAGATTTTGCTGGTAGATTGCTGAGGTTCTCATGTAAAGGTTTGTGGAAGCCATAATAGCCAGAAAGTTTAAAATAATTAGTACAATAGAATTTAAAAGGCTGAATCAAATATTTATGGAGAGATTCCTTTCATCTTTGATCCAAAAAATTATATTAGAACTTGAAGCTACTGGATGGTCTTTGCAAACCTCAGTAATAATTTTATGGTTTGTTGGTCCTATTCAGTTCACTGGAAATGTTGAAGGTTATCTTAACATAAGATAGATATGTTAAAGACGTATTTCATTCATTAGATACCACCAAGAGTCTTTCCACTTTAAGACTTAAAAGCTGGGGTTATGATTTTTGTTGCCTCTACTTCAGTTTCAGGGCTCCAGAAGTCAGCTTAAGCCCTTGTTAACCCAAGGTTTGGGAATTTTAGGAGTCATTTTGGAATATGTAGAAGTTGTCACTGGAAGCCATAGATAAACTTTATGGTGGAAAAAATACAAATCTCTCTAAACATTATGAGCAAGGGAGCTATTGGAAATAATACATAAACAAAAGAGATGCAAAAGAACAACCTGTAATTAATCACTCAAATGTTCTTCCACGATAAGAAGTTGGCAGCACTGGGCTGCATTGTATTCATAGTGATAAGATAAATGACGACTGACGCCTTCAGAAGATAGGGAGGAAAGGATAGGTTGTTGTGAGCTTTGGAAGAGAAACTTCTTTTAAAGTTGAGATTATTCATACAGCCAGCATTCTTTCTTTTTGCACTTAAATCAGTTTTGGGGAGAGATTTTATGAATGTTCGTGTGGTTTTTTTGCTCGATATAATTACCCTGGTGACATAGTAAACACTTTATTCTCTTAGTAACATAATCTGTCCAACAAGCTGTCGGCAGGAAGGAAGATGCTTCAGAATACATCCGAGCTACAACTCTTGTAATCATAGTATTGTTGCAGGTGGCTCCTTGTAGTTCATCACTCTTTCGGGAATAAAAGCTTTAAAAATTTATAGAAAAAAATGATTTAATACAGCTCGTACAAATAGGACTTTGCTGCTGAGAGGAAGGACAGTTGTCCAGGTACGCTTTTAGAAATATATTCAGAATTGTAATTGTGGATGAGCCACAGTGTATTCTCTCTCGGCACCCTAGTTTCTGAAACTGGATGCTTGAAAAATAGGAAATGCTGCTTGTGTCTCATTTCTAAAGGCCTGGCAGTACCTTTCTGCTAGGAGCTTGCTCTGCCAGCTACATGCAGCTTCCTACCAGTTCTTTCTGAATTCCACTTTGGCCCACTCTGCCTCTCGCATCTTGAAACCTCTCACCATAGCTGGGATTTAAATACAGCTTACAAATGTACAGCACTTTGAAACTGTGGGAAGGACTTAGGAAAGGAGAAGGGTAAAGGAAATTTTCGGGCAGAAACAGAAGCCGAGGTGCATTCCAACAGTAACTTTTGAGGGCTGTACCTACAGGTTTTTTTTTTTTTTAAACTTCCTTTCAGTGGTCTGTAAGCAACAGAAGAAGAAAATCAGCATACATTGGGACTGATCTTTTTAATTCTTAATCCATTAAAGTCACTGGGTGTGTAACTTGCCTAAAGAGAAAGAGCCAATGGGCTTTTATGATTCAAAGTGCTAAAAAGAGGAATAAATACTGAAATTCTTCAGGAGAATGTGTCCATGCAACTTTTTTCTATAAACCACAATTATGGAGGAGAGCCTGAATCCTTTTATTTTTCAACTATGAAGGTTTGGCTGTGTGTTACATAACTTCAAAATATTGCTCTCGTGCTTTCCTTGAACATTGTACTTAAAATCCACGGAGAAAAACGTATTAAAAAAAGTGCTTTGCTTTGTGCTCTGTAAGTATCGTCAAGCTGGACCGAATATACAATGCTGTATACTGTTGCTATCACAGACGCATTTTTTTGCAATCAAAAATTTCCCCTTTCACAAGATGAAAAGATATTTTCTTAATGTTCATTACAGTGTATTAAGACATTAGTGCTCAGATCCTTTCAGTGCATTAGACGCAGCATTGCCATTCTTTTTTCTCATCAGATGAAATAATCGGTTATGTGAAATTGCATTACCTTCGAATGAAACAGGAAAGAATATGGGCTCAAGCTCTGACAATCAAGGCTTGCTTTAGATAATGCAGTTAACCACTTGAAATAGCAGAGTGAGACATCTGAGCTATTGCCACGTAGCAAAGCAGCAGAAGACAGGGCGATGCTTTTGACTCGTTCTATAGCACTCCATGCCTATTTTAAGACAAAACCTAAGGCAAAGGTCAGTCTGCTTGTGATAAACTTTCATTTTGACTTTGGTGCATTAACAGGTGAGAGAGAGATGAGAAGCTGTTAAGAAAAAGCAAGAATATTGTATTTTTATGAATTTTTAGATTTTATACAGAGCCACAGATGTTAGCAGCACTCTACAGACAAATAAAGCAACAAGTCCTGACACTGAGGAGTTAAGACTACAGTGAAATGTTACACAGTGAGGGTTGGCAGTATTCTCAGGGAGATTAGAAGAAAATGTTTTCACAGGAGTGAACTATCTTGAAATGTGTTTAGTACACACATTTTGATGTGTATTTAATAAAATGTCAAAGAGAAGCTATATTGGATACCGTAAGATTGTAACTGGTGTCTCAGGATGAGGATTGAGCTGAAGGTCATTGATGGAAAGATGTCTGAAAAATGTGGAGCCATTAGAGGTCTGAAGATGGAAAGATGAAAGGCAGGACCTGGGAGAAAACTGTAAGCACTGGGGAGGGCACAGTAGGAAAAAAAACTGTAGTCTGCTAATCAGCAGCAAGTAAATCCAGACTGACTATATTGCTGAAAATTTAATTCTGGTTGCCATCCCAATTGAAGGAAATGGTTCTGTGTTTTGGTGCCTAGTCCAAGGTTACTCAAAGACCCTGTTCACTTCAACCCTCCTACATGAGCATGTGTTTTCTCTCCCAGTGTCTGCAAGTGCTGGGATAGGCTTAGGCAGGGTAGGAGAAGTGACCAAGCAGTCAGCGGAGGAAAGTGAAGAGCAGCAGGCAGCAATGCTCTGGATTCAAGCAATGGCTTGAAGGAGCAGGGAGCATTTAGACCTTTTAGGCTGTATGGAAAGAAGCAAATGAAACAAAGCGTGAGCATGTTCTAGGAACTGCCTGCTCAGCTAATCAAGTCGCACACACTTCAGAAAGTGTTGTTTTGAGGGAAATGTCCATTTTCTTTCAGGCCACTTGTAACAGGGCTTTTCTTTGTGTGCTATGACATGCAGAATTTGGTTGGAGATGTCAAATTGAGCCCTCTGTGAGTTTTATGACTAAAATGAACTTGCTACCATTTCTTGTGAAGCAAAGGGACAGAGAATATTTTCCAAGAAAGTCTGTTTTTTTACCTATTATCCAAGAACAGAAATAAACTCTGTTCATAGAAAAGAATCTTCTGCAGAGAGAAGATCTGCAGTTTATTCCTGTTTGATAACTGCAGCATTGAATGTTTTGGAAAAAGCTTCACGGTAATGTGTAGTTAGCTTATGGCTTTTTTTTTTTTTTTTTTTCCCCAAATGCAAGAAGATCAAAGATTGAATTCAAGGCATTTCTGCATGACTGCTGGAGTATTTGAACTTGGACAAGAAAGAGAGTAGATTAGCACTTGGTAGAATCTTATGTACCAGGGAATTGTTAGTGTTTGTCATCTGCTTAGCAGTACCTCTATACTGAAATGAGAGATGGGAAATGGAGTAATGATTTTATATTGCAAATAAAATTCTGAATTTCAGTGAACTTTGAAAGGCATTGGGGACTGACTATCAAACATAGTTTAGTCAAAATAGAGACATTCATCAGCCTTATGGGGCTGTGGTTAAGATGGTTGGTTTTTAGATAGGAGTGCTGGACTGAAACAAAATAAAAAGGTTATAATGGATGTGCTTTTTCCTGATGCATTTTGAACTCAGGGATCTTTTAATCTTGATTTTTTTTTTTGTTTTTTTAATCAGTCTGTCCAGAGATGGCCCTGAAAATCTTAGGAATAAAAACATTTGTTTTGTTTCTTTAATAAACTCAATTTTCTGAGTTAATAATTTTGGCTTTTTAAAAATCTATTTGAATACTTTTGGCATGTAAAATGACAGCTAAAATGCATAGTGTGCTGTGTAGAAGTATATTTCTTAACTAAAAGTAATCAAAATTACCAAATCCACTTTATTGCATGATAACAAAGATATTTTCTGAAGAAGGTCAGTCCTTTCGCCTCCAGATGCACATTTCTGGCTTAGTCCTCATGTCCTTAAACAGCTTTGACTTGGTTGTCATTTAAACAGACAACTCACGAACTTCACTTTGATTGAAGAAGGAATGAGAAAAAATGTGGGGGCTTGCCCCTTGAGGCTTCTTCATGATAACTTCATAGAATGAAAGTGGTTTAGAATTAGGAGAGAATTCCATCAGAAGACGTGTGATGTATTTTTGATGTGAGGAAGTACAGCTAGCTGTCACAGAGTCATTCTCAATAATAGTTTGCATAATAATAAATAGTTTACACTTCTATAGGTCCAGTCAAGAATCATGAAGTGCTTTATGAAAAAGGCCACATACTGTTATCCACACTTTGCAGATGGGAAATTGAATTAAGTAGTATTTGAAGTGCAGGTCTAAGGTCTCAAATGAAGCAGGCGAATCCAAGTTCACAAACATACTTTCTTTTCCCAGTTAAACCATGAGACCATCTTGCCAATCCTTATGACACTTCTTTTTAGCACACAAACTTTAGCAGATTGCAGCGAGATTTTTCTATGCTGACAACCATTTGGACTTTGTGGTGGCTGTTCTTAATTATGCAAATTTGCAGTCATTGCACAAACTGAGATTTAGGACTAGTTGGCAATTATATCTTTTCAAAGTGCTGTTGGGCAGACAGCAGTGCTTTCGGATGACTGAACAGATTCACACTTGGGTGATTGCTTGACCTCTGTATGTGGGCTGTGGGCTTTTTATTTATTTATTTATTTACTTCCTCCCTTTACTGTCCTGATGGCTTCTAGGTTTACTCAGGAGTTTTTCAATGCATCTTTTATGAGTTTGTTACCTCTACATACTATTAAATTTAGTCAAATATTTGTCACTAATTTCCACACAAGAAAAATTGCATAAATTTACCTAAGAATTGGTGAAGCTGAATCTGTCAAGAAAAGTGAAATGCTTGCTGCACACTTTCACTGTCCTTCTAAGCGATTGCACAGCATTGCATTTGAACAGAGATTTTCAGATTCAAGTTCATGGTTCAGTATGGAAGACAGGAGATCTAACTCTCCAAACCAGAAAAAGTTAGGAGCCAAAATTCAACTCTAAACTCCCAGATATACCCTTTATTGAAGTCAGTGGGGTTGCATGAGAGCGGATTGGACTTTCCCTCCTACCGTTAGCATTCCTCAGCTCAGTTCTCTTCTTTCAACTGAAAACATATTATATGTCTTTTCTTTGGTTTACATTCTCCCAGCTCTCTTTCTTTTGGTGGTTACTTACTGCTTTATTGCCTTCAGTTCTTTTGCATTTGTCTTCCTTGTCCATTTAACATCATAATATCTTTGAGGCAGGGATTGTCTCATCTAATGTAGAAATATGATCTCTGAAGAGATGGAAATTGAACTTCTATAGGCACTCTCAGTGGTAAAAAGATAAAGCTTCAGGAAGAATAATAATTCCTATGTCTTAGGTGAAATAAAAAAATATGCAGACTAAAACTTCTGCAAAACCTATTCAAGAAACTATTTAAACACTGGCTTCAGTCTCTTTGTAGGACTACTGCACAGGACTAAAGTTAATCATACTCTTAAGCACTCTTCTGTATCCAGAGCCTGAATTGTTGCTGTGTGATTGTTTTTTCAAGTGAAAACCTGCATTAAAATGGAAGTTTTCATCACTATTATCCTTTGTTATTTGGCGAAATGCATAGAGAAGTCACTAGAGAAATAAAAGCCAAAAGGACAGGTAATGTGGCATAATTGACAAACACCGAGAGAGCCCCACAGAGACTAAATCTCATTAACATTCTTGTAGAACTGAACTGGCTAATCTCTTTCCTGATTTCCATTTTGCATAGAGAGATAGCTGTCATGTACATTGATAGTAGAGAAGAATCTCAGCCGTGCAGTTTAGGTATTTTCTTTATTAACCTTTGAGAAGGTCTGTTTATGCCCTGTATTGTTCACTTGTACCCAGCAAAGTAACAGTGAGGAAATTGCTTCTTAAAAACAACAAACTTCAAGCTAGAATCAGTGCTGTGGCCGCTTTTGAAGCTGGCCAAGAACTTTGTTCTGAAGCCAAACTGAACTGCGTTTGACCTATGCGTCAGTATTGGCTCTTTGCTATTACGTTTGCTTTTAGTGTGTTATTTTTATTGACATCAAAAAGCGAGTTATTTTATTGACTACAGGCAGGCTATAGGATCCAACAACTTGATATGGCCGTGGTCTAATCTGGGTTAGCTAATCCGTTGGATGACATAATTTACAGTGATATGATTGTAATTTGTTAGCTGTTTCACCATCCAGCTGAATTGTGCCCCATGAACGAGGCCCAAGGGCTTAGAAGTGTTAAAACAAAATACATCAGTATGTAAAAGATCGGTGATAAACTGTCTATCCAGATGATATCAGATGTACCGCATAGATTTCAATTCTGTAAATGTTTGAATGTAAAATATAAAATATGTATGAGGTATCCTCCCAGACTTGTAAACACAGATCACTTTGTCATTAGATAAGCGTTAGCAGTCTGCATTCAACTCGGAGAACAACCTGATCTCACGTAAGATTGGGTTATTCTTAGTGAGCTGATAGCATCTGGGTTTAGGCATTCTTTTTCATTCGTGGAAAACTGAAAAGAAACACTCATCATCACAGAGGATGGCTTCTGTGGAGCTGTATTATTACATAAACCTACCAGAAATTAATTCACAAAGGATGCCTGCAGAAGACTGCCACAGGAAATGAGGTCCAATGAGACCTTCTGCACGATTCTGTCATGCTAGGGGTGCCAGGAATCGAAACCACACAGAGATCTGCTTGTTTTAATGGGTACAGATAGAAAATCTGCTGAATGGACCTTTAGGTTTTAATATGGTATCTCCCAGCTTTTGTTTATTGGTTGCTCTCCAGTCTACAGGTGGTGTGTTGAAATCACTGCTATGGTAGCTTAGGAACTAAAGCCAAGAGAAATTCTTCTGGTTTTAAGAATTCCTTTTGCCATTACCATTCTCTCCATACTTTTACCAGAGTCATATCCCAGAATTATATTAACAAATAAGTACAAATAAACTAAAATGGTGTATTTCAAGTAAGAATTAACTAGGCTAAGAAACAGCTTGACAAGTTAGTCCAGACTGAGGAAGCTGAGGTACAGAAATGCTCACTACACATCTCCGGTGATGTGCTGTTGTGACGTTATTGGGAAACAATTCAAGAAAGGTACTTTCAAAAGTCAGTAGGGAAAGGGCGACAAAGAATCATATTTGCGGATCATGAGGATGTCAGGGACTGTGTGACAAATGTGCCAAATGGCAGATTTTACGGGATTGATTTGGACTGAATTTTATTAACACAATAAGCTTAAAAGCAGGTATGTCAACATCTCTCTGTTTCGTTCCCTTCCCTAGGAAAACAAGTAAGCATAGTTCAGAGATTCCTGTACAAAACCTTTTCAATTCCAATAAAAAATGAAATAATTTGGTATAGGAGGTGGAAGAAGTTGACTCTTTATTCTAACTTAATTCATCCACAAGTAAAACCAGTTAAAAATATGATGACTCCCTAGAAGTTGATAAAAATGAGGGATACAGAAGTTAAAATGTACAAAATTTTACTAAACACATAGCCTAAACGATTATATTTTAGAAATGATCAAGAAGAATTTTAAGTGTATTTATTACTTGATAACTTAAAAATAGATGCTGATAAATTTAAACCCGCAATTTTGAGTACCGTATGCTCACATTAGCATGAAATTAAATCAGCCTTTTTCCTGCCTCTATTCTGTCTGTATTCTCTACAATTAGATTCTCTTAGTCAGAAATAATCCCTATCTCATAATGCTTTCCTTGCTGTTGTACAAATTCTACCCCATTTCACAGTGAGGCAGAATTTGCTCTAATTCTGATCTGGTGCCAGAACACTTGTTGGAGGAAATAAGCCAATTTTATTTTGCTTTTTTTTTTTTTTTGAAATAAGCTTCCTAAAATATATCTGTAAGTTTCATATCAAAACAACTGTTCTCCAATCATGCCAACTTCATTTATCTTTCTGGATATTATATATCTTTAATAATTTATATAATTTTTGGTATTATATGTCTGTATGTAAAATATGTATCTTTATGGATATTATTTGATCTGGACTTCAGAAACAATTAGCGGAACTGGGCAGCAAGAACTGTCTCATGTCCTGTGAGATATTGAAGCATTTCAGGTAGTGACCCATTCTGTAGCTGGACAAATCTTTCAAAGTGAAGAAGATGCTCCTACTAGAGCAGTAGACAACATGCTCACTTTGCATATAGAGGTCTGTGCTTGTTGGGGCTGAGACTTAAAACTTCCTCTGCCATGGTCTCGTAGAATATGGCGAGTTATTTTCTAGTTATCTAGATTTCTCTTACTGCCAAACTGAGCCTGGTTGAGCCATTCTCTTTTTCTGGGTCAGAGAACCCATCTTTGTTGATTCACGCATAGATGTTTGTTTGAAGTTTTGACTTCAATTTACCAACATCTTCTGGAAAAAAAAAAAAAGCAAATCCTTCTTTAGAAAATTTTTAGCCAGCTTTCAAAGATACTGTGGTTGAAATGGCTTCTCTCTGATGACCGGAGTCAGACTTTGGACAGGATTCTTTATGTCTCAGAAGATGTTTTCTTTGTGTAATGGAGGTCTTAACACCTGCCTGCCTCATATAGAAGTTGTGAGGGTGAATGAATTTATGTTCATGACTTGCTAGGCATTCCTCCTAAAGCTAAATGCTGAGAATGAGAGTCCTGACCTTGAAATTGGATGTAGTTCTGTTACAGGCAAAACTTACCGCAGAGCAAATGTGCCAACCCTCTATTTATCACTTACCCAGCTGTTTTGCTAAATTGCAGCTCCTTTAAAATTACACTGTAATTCATCAATAATTCAGCAGTGAAGTCGTATGAAGAAAACACTAGATGCCATTTTGAATAGCTCCACTATCAAATGATAAGCTATTGAGAGAAGAGAGTGGGAATACTGCTGAGATACTGTAGCTCTGTTACCAAGGGAAATTCAGTTAGCAATCGGAAAAGCTACAACACAACAGGGCTAAGGAGATTGTTTCACAACAGACCTTTGGTAGACACATTACAGAACGATGGGAAGGGAGAGAGGAGCCTGTGGGGTAAATACATCGATGTGATCTTCTTGCAGCTTTGCAGGCTTATCTGGATATTTAAAGCCCACACAAGAAAAGCAGATCAATGTATGAAACAGTAAATTGCGCATGAGTGCAGGGGCTGGCATCCAGCCAAGCTCTGCCAACAGCGCAATTAGTCAGTGTGTGCTAAACAGATGTGTGTGGCATCTCTTTAAATCAATGCTGGGCTTAACTCCTTCGGGACAGCGTGCGCTGCAGACAGCTTGAGCACGGGGTGCTGGTTGTCTGCACTTGCATGCAAGTCTGTCTTATCTACTCAGCGCATCCCCTCACCACGCCGAATGCTGTAGGGGGGTGGGTGCAGCACTGCACTTACTTTTTCAATGTTGATGTGGGAGAGTTGTTTCAGTGGGATTTAGGACTATCTTGGAAGTCTGTCTTCCTTCCTACTCCCTTTTTCCCATGTGTGCTTTATGGTGCAACAAAACGTTTGTAATTATGTGTGTGGATACGGGCACAGATATATATATATGCACTGATGCTGTAGTAACACCTAATGGGTGAGACAGTGCATGTTTAATATTGGCTAGATCAAATGCATTATATCATTGCAAATGATTTAGCTTGTACAGTAATTCACCTGCCTTCATTTTGGCTTGCATTGGAGATCTGAAGGGCTTTTAGGAGTAAGAATATTTTTGAAAAACATCCCAATGTATTGTAAATTTTCTCCTAATGAAAACATGCCTGTGAGATTGTGAGAGGACTTTGGTCAAAAGCACCATATGTTCATAGCTCCAGCCTTTCGTGTGACAGGAGATGAAGGATCCTTCTCAAAAAGCAGTTGTCGTGCAAAATAGCTGAACCCAGGAACCTGCTTGCAGTTAATTCCCTGCAACCCTGCAGAATCAGCCCCAAGGTGGAACCTATGCAGCCTGTGGTCTGTACAGGCCTGGGGACTTCGTACAGAATTTGAGGTCTTACAGAAGACAAAGGCTTATTTTCCGGTTCTGGTTGTGCTTGCTTGTCCACTTGATCCTGGTGACGCTGGTCTTTTGTCAGACGTACTTCTCTCCATGCCTTCCCTTGAAGCCCCTGAATTAAAATTTATCTACCCATTTTCCCCTTTGGCTTCCCAGAGGATTTGGTTCTTTTTTTTTTTTAGTTTAAGATCTTTAAGAGAACTGCTGTTAGAGTTCCTGGTTTGGGTAACAGCTGCATTTCTTTTTCAGGACCACCTTGTAGCTTTCAGAGCCACTTGGTGCAGGTATTATTTAGCTCTTGATGGCAAAAAAGTCAGCTTTGCCTTAGAGCCTTGGGGCCACTACCAGCATTAGCTGTGGTTATTTATATACGGTAATGCCTCAGAACAGCAGCTCTGTCCTGCCTAGGCTGTCTTTGTGATGCCAGCAGAATTAGAATCATGCTCTTATTTATAAAGGACTCTCCTTTTCTTGTTTTATTCTGTTTGTTTAAACAATGAACTGTTCATTTAAACATAAAAACTCAGTAACACTAAATAAATACCATAGTATTAAAATGCAAACAGATTAAAAACAAAGGCAGTATCCTGCTATCCCTCTCTCTCCTACACAGGCACAGGCTCAGGAGGGAGGCTGGAAAAGACGTAGCATTAATAAACATAAGGCCAGCAGCAGTCATTAAATAAATATCATTAAATAAATCCCCTCGATATTTCAAAAATGCTGGAGGCCTTTGTTTAATAAAAAATGGGCAGGAATATAGGATAAAATGGGTGCGGTAGAGTAGTGAATTCCACTGTCAAGAAATCAGCTGTGATAAAGTGCAGAGACCCACCGCTTCCACAGCCAGCAGCAGGGGCCCTGGCACAAGGATGGTGTCAAGGCAGTACAAAGATTTCTCTGTTACACAGGGTCTTACCAGTTAATAAGATCACCTTCAAGTCAAAATACCACTCTGGGCAGCCCATGGAAAGCAGTCAGGGCAGACTAAATCTGATGGCTCTTTGCTGAACAGAAGAGCAGACGGGCTAATCTAGTACGAACCAGCTGCGAGCTTCGGAGCTGCTCCGCAAAGACAGAATGACAGCACCTCCAGCCACGTGGTGACCAAGGCACATGTTGCTGATGTGAGGTTGCCATGGGATAAGTAAGGGCACAGCACAGGCAAACTATGCAACAGAATAAACATTTTCAATCATGTATTCACATCTCTTTCCAGAGAGAGTCAAAACTGATGTCAGGATTCAGCTCACTCGCTTCCAGCTTCTGTGAGGTGTTGGAGGATCACGAAAGAGGGAATCAGGAAGGGAAGTGGTATAGCTTACTAAGTTGTCTAGTTCCAGACTGAAGTGCTGGCCTGATATGCTCAAATCAACAGCAACTTTAAAGAAAAGACTACGTGCTTTTACTCTTGCTGAGGGTTGTAAAGGGGGAAGTATTTTCCAAATACACACGTGAAGGCTCTTGGATATTATAAGACTCAGAAAACTGCCTATTTAATCTAAATAGCTGACAGATCTCTGGACAATGATGTATATATAACAGCAGCTTGTGTAATTGCAGTGAAGCCAGCTTTCAAACTAAACAGCTTGGCTAGCAAGAGCTCTTTAACCACAGCAGCACAGAGTTCAGCTCAAGCTAACTGCCCAGGTATTTGTTGAGCATCTGAGGAAATCTTTAAGGCTTGTTCTGTGTTCTGGGCTTCCACGGCTGTGCTGGCAGCAGAACATCTGTAACCTGTGTTTAGGCATAACTCTGTGTATGGGGCTCTGTGTATATCTGCTTGCATGGAAACTACTGTAGAGATGGTTTTTATCTAATTCTGAAAATGGAGTTCATACATTTAGCACCATTTAAGAGTGGGATTGCTATGTACACATTCATTCTCTACAGCAAAAACAAAGCAGTTTATGTTGTTCTCCTCCTCTGAAAAATAGGGTGTAATATTTTGCAGTTACTGTGAGCTCATATGTAGTGGAAACTCAAAGTTCTTCCAAATGAATGTGTTGGTGGTATTCCTGGCATTGTATTGGCAATACCCGGTAATGAAGAACATTTTTTGCTCATTGATGGTGTGAATCCAGACCATCCATTTATTCTACACTTTTTACATCTAATTGACTTTTATTGTATCTGCAAAATGGAAATGCATTAAGGAGCATCTCTATTTCACTTATAAGACCAATAGCCAATTTTCTATTTTATGTCTTTTGCGGATTCTTAATTGTCTTTTATAATTAGGTATTGGGAATGTAAACAATGACATGAGATTATGCAGCCTTTCCTTTCCTTTCCTTTCCTTTCCTTTCCTTTCCTTTCCTTTCCTTTCCTTTCCTTTCC
>VXAL01017648.1:139155-146655 GCA_013399475.1 Chauna torquata
CCTCTCCTCTCTGTCTTTTCTCACTTCTCTTTTTAGTGCAAGGTATAGTGCAAACATCTAGGAGCTAGGTTGCTGCAGCAGTGTTTCCTGTTTTTGCATTGAATTTTACTTTTGTAATCCCTACTTTTTATGCTGTTCTGCATCATTTCTTAAAAAGTAAGAAATGTAACAGATTCTCACACCTGCATATTATGTGGTCCCCACGGTTTTCAATGAGTCAGTAGCCATCAGGACACTACTGAGGTGGGTCACAGTTTTTGAAGTAGAATAGTTAGTGTTCTGTAACACCTGGAAGCATCGCAACCCACTTTTCCTGATTTTTGTCTTTTTCACTTTCCACACAAAAATTCCACTAGCAAGATCGCATTGATATGCTTTGTTAGAAACAAAACAAAACAAAACAAAACAAAACAAAACAAAACAAAACAAAACAAAACCTCTCACTTACCTGAACCATTCTGTGAGTCAAGGAACACTTTTTTTTACCCTCCAGAGCAAAACCAAGTAAAAACAGAACTATCCTAAGGTATTTTTATTGAAATGCAGATTTAATACTATTCAGTCTCTTGGGATGCATGCAACATTTGAATTTCACGGTGGTTTGCCTTAAGCATTTCGTGTGGAACAACAGTGGCTCTCATTTCTATCCCTTAGTTTTCTGACACCCATTACATGACTGGTGGGAAACATGTTATGTCCAACCTCACACAAACTCCTAAAGCAGCAGTTAAATAGTTCTCACGCAGTCTGAACAATAGATGAACTATCCACTGCAAGGCTTGGACACAAGTCTTATATTCACACTTATCCATCTCTGCTGCTTTTGAGGGACTAGCAGTCCATCAGCCCATCCTGTCTGTCCCAGTGAATAGATCATCCAAGATCTGGAGCTGTAGAGAATTTACTCAATTAGACCAGGTAATATTTGTGTAGCTACATGATGTCACCTTGGTCTGAAGGAAATACTCAGCTGTAGGAAGGAACAAATTAGTTCAAATAAGCCTTGAAGTGGACTTAGAATCATAAAATCTTGGGGCCATGGACTTGATGGACCACAGAGACCGATTTCTGTCCCATCGTACTTCACGTTGTTGCTGTTGCTTTATAAAGTATGCTGAAGCATGCTTCTTTGTGAAACTTCCCCTTCTCCCATTCTCCACTTCTCCTTGGGCATAGCAGCTGATTTGCACTGTAGTTATTTGGGCCTGAACAGGGAAGACTTTGCATCCCCTAATGGATGGGCCAGTGCAACGTGCAAAGCACATACTATATATCACACTTCTTCTCTTCCGTTTTCCCCCAGAGTTCATTGCTGCTCTAACAGCTTGGCCATATCTCACTACCCTGAATAACATGCTTTAAATACAGCAGGCACTGCTTGCAGCAGTAGTAAGACCTCCTTTTTTTGAAAGGGCCGTTTTAATATTAGCAAGTGGCTGCTCCTGTGATGTTTTCAATATGTTGCTAATCTGTAAGTACCTGCTCCTGTCAGTAGCTGAGGGCCTCCTGCGTCGTGCGTAGCATGCTCGGCTTCTACTGATTTCAGTGGAGGCTGAGGGTAATCAGTACCCTGCAGGACAGGCCATAAGTGAGGGCTACAGGCAACTGGAGTGCAGAAGGGTAATCACCGTGCTAATGAAAGCAATAGGTGGCTGTCTGTGAAATATGGGTTTTCGTATTGAGTTTGTCTTGAGAGACTGAGAAAAATTTTACTTGAATTGAGTATTTATATATAAAAATTAAAAAAAGCAGGACAGATTATTCAAATGTAAAGTTTCTGTTCTCAAACAGCCGTGCTAGGGCTGCTCGAAGGAAAAGTCACTGGAGTTTTGGACACAGAGAAAACAATATTTTCCCATTGGCCAACAGCACAATTATTCTGACTGAAATTTTAAAAAAACTTCCCACAAACTCAGCTTGAGGCAGGATGAAAAATTTCTACCAAGACAGTTATATTTCAGTAATAAGCAGTGGAAAAAGAATCTTTTAATATGAAGCACTTAACAGCCTTCAAATAGATGTTGCTGAAAAGGGTATTGCCACCTCTTATTGTTTGTCCTATAGTAGAAGAAGAGTGGGAACACAGTATAAAGATATAAATCTAATACCAGAGAGAACATTTTTAGGGTGGAACTAGAGGGTTAAATAGAGATAATGAAGGGAAATTATAAAAGAGTAATTTTAGACCTGAGGGGAATAGGTTGTGAAACAGAGAAATGGTGGGAACCCTATTGTTGACACATTTAAATATAGACTGGACAAAACGTGAATAAATGTACAATAGGGAACAATTTGACATTGTGCTCAAGGAGACAGAAAGGATGCAGTAATGAGTCTCTTTAAAAGGTCTGCCAGGTTCTGTAATATACCTTACTGTGAGCCTTATTTCACTTTAAACATATGTATACTTAATATAAATACAGCCAATTTTTTTCCGATTTGTCAAAGGAAGTTTTGCACTCTTTTTTTCATTCAAACATTACTTGAGTTCAGCCCTCTGTCCTTGCTTGTCTTGTAGGGCATAAGACTCTCTGCTGACTTGCACCTAGTGAGTGCAGAGACAGTGGTAATTTATCTTTCTGTACCTTAAAGGCACTAATCTGCTTGGTTTTAGTAAATCACTCAACAAGTAGCTCCAGACAAGGGAATGGCATTCAGATACGGTTCTCTGTATTTAAAAATCCACTGGAAGCGTGGAAGGGAGGAATGTTTATATGGAAGCAATCAGAAGGATCTGTTAGATACCGCTCTTGATGTTTTCTGAACCTTCTGTCAGTGTCCCACAGGCAAGAATCACCAGTACTAAGCTGTTGATAACAATCAGTGCTATCAAAAAGGTCGTTCTTAGTTTGCAGGGAAGACACAGTGTGAGAGTGGTGGAGCTGCCATCTCAGGAAAAGATACATTCAAACAAATCTGTTTTTTTTAAATGACTGAGTTGTGCTAATTTAGTTTATCTTTTCAAACTCAAGCAAATCTTCAGAAAATTGTGTTTGCTTTCATATAACATATTGAAAGATAATTAATGGTTCTTGACATTGAAGTTGTAGGTCAAGTGTAAGAACTTAGCACAAATCTACAGAATAGTACCTTTCAAATGGCTTAGAAAAATAATCTGTATTGTTAATGCTTTTTGTCCTGGAGGAGGTCCAGATATTTTGCAGCTAACATGTATGTGACAAGGTCTTCACTTCTCACTGATAGTTATATATTGTTTGTAAATTGTTGGCATGCAAAATGTCCTCAATATGCTATAGGTGCAGGAGAAGTCAGTCATCATCCAGAGAGTTTGTTTGCTAATAACAAACATGCAGCAAGGGAGACTTATGCTAAAACAAGGTTGATCCGATGAGGTTGACCGGTCTAAGGTTACAATATTGCTGAGTACAAGTCGTTAATGCAAAAGTCTAAAAAGAAAATCTCTCTCCCTAATGTATTTGCCTCAGCTCACTAAAATTGTTTTAACTTAGGGATTTCCTTCTTACTAGCTCTTGCTGCTCGTTTTCACATCTCTCACTTCTCAGCACATCCTTCCTCCTCTTCCCCTCCCTCCTGCTAGCCCCCAGGCTGGCGTCTTCCTTCGGGATGCTGCTGCAGGTCTTGTTGAGTGTGGAACATTAGAGAGCATAGGTGAAATCCAAAAGAGTTCAAAAGAGATTATAAGGAATCCTCATTATTTTACTATAAACCAGAGTAGTGCTGCCTTTCTGAAAATATGTGGCTTGGCTTTGCAGTCAGATGAGTTCTTGAGAGTAAATTATAGATTATATTTGAGAACTTTATAGCAAATCAAAGGGAATTACCTTTCTGTGATATTGTATGTTTTGAGATTCATAGTCACAGTGTGTAAGAGAAAAATGTATTCTCATGTTCATATATAATGTTCATTATCTCTAAATTATGTATCGCAAAAATGTGTTCTGTGCATCTCCTCTCTTTCTGAAAATATTTGACTAGATTACATGGCAGGAAACCTGCTTGAAAGAAATGAGAAAAGACAAAGTAATTCTTATCAGAGTTGTGATAGTATGATTTTAACCCAAGTTGAAAAATAAAGAAACATAGTATGCCACTAAAGTTATTTTTGAAGAAACCAAGCACGGAAAATGTTAAATGTTATAGTTCTGCTAATAGGCAAACCACTGGAAGCAGACTTGTGGAAACCTAACACTGCATCTCTTATTTCAATTTTTCTTTACAGTGCTCCTTACCTATCTTGTCGACATACCTTTTCATGAGGGAATTTTAGATGAGATGCTATGATTAAAAATAATGATATTGAAGAGTTTTTCCTTCTTTTAAACTGAGTTGAGCATTAATACCCAAGTTCCTAATCCTAAATGAAAAGCAGTGAATATTAAACTTTTCTCACTTCTCATGACGTGAGCATCCCATGCCTCAGTTCCGAACTGGAAGGAACATTTTTTCTTGTTGGAAGGGCTTAGGCTCTGTAAACATTTAATCTATGGTCTTTTAAACAGTCGGGGTTGCAGCTGATGTCTGTTTAAGATAATGGCTCTTCTGGGTCTGTTTTCACTTGGGACATTTCAGTATTGAGGGCTGGAGGAGGATCTGCCTCACCAATGTCATGACTATAAGTGATGCACGGAAGTGCGTGTTACCGCTGCGGCAGTAAAGGCTTTTTCGTGGGGTTATACGGGGATTTCTGCATTGGCAAGCATGGACGGAGAGGTTATAGAGTGGGCCGTTTCACATGCACCACAGCGAGTCTCTGAATCTGAGAGCACGTACTCCAATGCTTTTGATTCTTTTCTAGGTTCATGTAAAGAGAAGGCGAAAGGCTTGAGGATGCCTCACTGCTCAGGAGCAGTGACTGACTGCCAAGTATGAAAGTTGTGCAGGTGGGAAAAGACTTGGAGGTGAGGAGCAGTTCTGCTCTGTGGAGACATTAGGTAGGAAGAGGGAAAACATTTGGGATGGATGAGTTGGTAGCTGTAGTTAAAGAAGTGCAGGAAACTGAGGACATCCTGAGTTCACAGGGCATTGTACTGAACACGGCAAGACAGAATAGAAGGCTGTTGATTGCCTGACAGTGATTTCTGTAGCAGGGACAGAAGCAGGTTGAGGGAAGAGTGGAAAAGAATTAACATTTGTTGTATTCTGTACTTTACATGAATTTTAAAAATGTGTGGAAGAAACTGTATAGTAGCCAACTCTGTGTCACTTTCTTTCTATAGCATAATGGCCTGCTCTAGAAATGTTTTTATTAAATGACCTAGATATATTAATAATATCAATTAAAAGTAAAGGATGGGGAATGTGACCGTACATGTGAATTCCTTAGCTGACAGGAGGAGAGGGACAAACAAACCTACAACAGATACTCAGTTTTGTTTTCCTTTTTGATAGCATAATTGCCATTTGTACATGCTTATTTGAAAGAACTGCTGCTGCTCTTGAGAGCCTGGTGATAACAGGCTTTTTGTAGCACAGTGCTTAGACAGATCTTTGTTGCGTTCGTGTCTGCATGCTGGTTGACATTCAGTTGAGGAGGCAACCTCAGTCTCTCAGAGCAAAACCGCCGTATCTCACTCTCATTTGCATTCCGCATGCCATGTTTCAATTTTCCATCATTAAAAAATAATTTGTAGCTATGTAGAATCTTTTATTAGGGATCTCAGAAAGCTTTATTAATATTGTATGAGTGAATGGAGCCTTGCAACATGCCTGTGAAGTGCGACTGGGTAAGAGTCATTACCTCTGCGTTACGCAGGAGCAAGATAGGACATTAAAGCACAGGCAGATTAAGGCTCTGGATTTCACCTCCAAATTGTGAAAGCACCATCTCATAGTAAAGCAACTTTTGAACATGTATATTTGCAAAAGGCTGGTACGTGTGTGTGCAGGTAACTCGAGTGTAGTTTCAGACTAAAACCTGTTTTCTTCAAGGTCACGTAATGAGTTTAATGAGAACGAGGAAGAAGACTGATGTCTTAAGTCTCCCTGTACTGTTTTAAACATAGAGCTGTTCATCTTTCTTGAAGGATTGAAATTAATAAGGAAGCTGATATATCCCAGTGAGGATTAATCCTACTCAGATCTTTGTGTAGGTTTCTCTGATTTGTTTTCTGTGTTTGCTAAATGTTTTTTTCTCACATTGTCTTTTCAGTTGGATTGTTCCCTATTGAGTTAAAAATAAATGTCAAACAATATGATTTAAAGAAAAATCTGTGTGTTTCAGAACTGTCTGCTTTCCCCAGGAAATTCTAGCCAATTAATAGAACAGGATGAGGGATTTTGCCTAGGGAGCCATCATGAAATAAGAAGTGTGTATAAATACGTGCACAAAGAGATGCATATAAACCGGTTAAGAGAATTTCATTTGGACAGGATCTACTTATCAGTGTAGAAATTTATGAGGCACTGTAGAGTGTAGACAAACACAAATTGTGGGGAGGATGCTATTTTGAAAGACTGATGAAGTTTTCCTTCTGTATTTTTTTTGCTTCCGCATCATGAAGCCCCTTTGACCACGAAGCTGTCACTGGTTAAGTGTGTGCCACAGAAGCAGTCATTATTCCCCAAAACACTTAGGAGGATGTTATCATTCATTTATATACTACCATTTCCATAACAGAAGAAATTTTGCTGGGCCATACAGCTTGAATGTCTCTCTGACAACCTTCAGTGCTAGTTTTAAGTTTCTTTTTCTGCTCTAATACCTGATTACACATAATATTAAGACTTCTGGCTGAGATTCAAAACAGATTTTATTATGTATTGTCTTTGTACATGTTAGCCATATAGTTTTTATGTGATCTGTACCTGTTACACACACGGCACATTCATCTTCAAATTACCCATCCTTGTCTTCATCTCTCCCACCTAAAGGCTGCTAAGTGTTCTGAGAGGTAGTTACCACAGCCATGTCAGGTGAGGAAAAAGGCTTCTTAAAAGAAAGAGTCACCACTACAAACACCAAACTGTTAAAGGAAATATTCCACTTTCTGAAATCTTAGGGATTACTAGTGGCAAAGGCAATAAAAATCTTCTTTAAAGCAATTTCTGAATTATTAAATAGATTTCTTTCAAACTGCGTTATTACTCATAGGAATAGTATCAATCAACAGTGAGAGCTAAATTACTAGATCAGTCAGAAAATATTGTTGCAGCTGAAAAATCAATGCTAATTGAATCATTAAGGCATTATTACATGAAACACAAATAGCTCAGGATGATAACTCTTTGCTCTGCTTGAGCTATAGTCTACAAAGAAGACATAGTACCAACAATTGTAATGCTTGATTGTTCTACTCCTAAGCATCATATTTTCTCAATACAGAATTTTTCTCTTATCAGTGTCATTTCAGTTGTAGATGAACTAGTGAATTTAAAAAAACCTAAGCTGACTTTAGATTAATGCCATACGCATTTTCGTTGTACTTCAAAGGTCAGGCTTTCTTCAGCCAGTCTCCTGGAGACTGCAATGAAGTTCAGAGCTGGGGATGTTTTTTTGCTTGAACTCTTTTTGCACTTTCA
>VXAL01017648.1:149155-198231 GCA_013399475.1 Chauna torquata
ACTCTGGTAAATCTAGAGATGGTCTTGCCTTCTAATGAAGTCTAACTTTGCGAATATTTATTCTATTCCATTCTCCTTGCTGCCTGCCTTCTGTTCTAAACATGCATTGTCTTATGACGCCTGCGTCTAGAGGTGTATGGTCTACTAGAATTGGGTTTGAAACATATCTGGATGATGGCTAACAGAGGATGTATGAATCCAAGAAATGTTCAGAACAAGAAAAGGCCATGTATTTCTTTATTTCTGTTTTTACCCTGATTTCCTGATATTTTATTCTGTCCCTCACTTCTCTTCCAAACTTAAATCTGGACATTTCTTCAGCTTCTGAAATGCTTTGATTTTAAAGGCTTCTTCCAGCAAGTAAAGTTAGCTCCCTATCGTAAATCCTGAACAAATTCTCAAAGAACTGAGGTGATTAAACTTTTTCAGTGTCAGATTCTCAGAATCTCTTAGACTGCAAACAGATGATCTAGGCTATCCAAACCAAATCTGTCCTGAATCCAAACTCAGTTTCTAGGTAGGTTGAAAACAGTTGTTGAATTCTCCCACCACTTTTATGTGGGTGGGCAGATTCTGGTCAGCTATTCCGTATGACCTTGCATATTGTCCTTCCCTGAAAATTTTCTCCTACTGTTAAAAGAGCTGTTGGCTGGGATCAATGGCAGCAACAGACTTTCTGCTGCATCTAGTGCCGGTGATCAGCTGTGTTGGGATCTGATGAAGCTAACTTGAACATAATGAGTTCCATCTGGAAAGTGCCCTTTGGATCAGAGGTGTGCCACTTGTTGATGATGGTTTGAGAGGAGTGTTTTGAATGGATCATGAATGGAAAATAAATTTATTGAACCGGACCTGAAGATTTTGTAGTGAAAAATTCAGATCAGCTCCACTATTACAGAGAGATAATAGGAAGTGCTGACTCCCCATTCGTTTCCCATCCCTGCCCCACTCTGTGTGCAGGGGATACTGTAAGCTGTGAGTGAGATGTACAGCATTGTCCCTTCCTAGCGGTAGCTGTCAAAGACAGTTCAATTTGGTTTAGTCAGACCAAAAGCTGAAAATACAACCCATCTGCAAACTGCATCCTGAGCGCCCGACCGGCTGCTGCTGCTGGCCCCTGTCTGCAGAGGTCTCCCAAGTTAGTGGGGAACTCCTCTGTCCTCCATACTTCAAGCCCATCACTCCATGCGTATTTGCTTCCTCTCTCCTACCCTAGTTCCTGCCTCCTTCTGTCAGACCGGATGATGATGTGAGATACTCTCTACGCCACTGAATCCTGGTGGTGATCTCGGTAGAGAGTATAGAAGCTTTGGGGCTGCTCTAGCGTGACCCCGTTAGCTGTGACTCATAAAGGCTCACACACTATTTGAGATACAATGATGTGTTGCAATTATTTTCTTCCCCTCTGCTTGCTGCAGCTCAGCCCCCTTCGGCTGTGGGATGGCTGGTGGATGCCAGCCAGGGCAATTCTCTGCCTGCCGGTGGCTTCCTCGCTTGAAGACTGTTCTCAGCAGAAGAGTGGTTTGGTGGCAGAGAATCTGTCCCAAAGAATTTACTGTGAGCTTTCCAAATCAGTTCTTTTAATACCTGCTGTGGATCGGTTAGATTCTGCTTTTTTACAGGAAGGTATGACAGTGCATCATACTGATGTTGGGGCATTGAGATGCTTCACTATGCAGAGCTGCACTTGCTCTGTTTTTTGCTGAGTGAATGCAGAGTTGGATATTGGTCACAGACCTCAAACACTCCAATTGTTTTTGCTTTGCTTGAGAATGGATCCTGTAATAGTATTAATTAAAACTTACAGGTTTCAATAATTTAGGTACAAATGCTGCCATCAGCTATCTGTGTAAGTCTCACAAACAAGTAAGAGCTCTGTGTTTATTTTAGATCCATCTGTCCTCGTCTTCCTTTGATTTTTCAGAAAGACAACAGCTATTGAAATTCAGTACAAAAATAAGGAAGAGAAAAATATAGAAACCTTTAAAATTCAGCTCTGGATAAGGCCCTGAGTTTTCCCCTTCTCAAATTTTACCAGGGCATCCCTTACTCACAGAGGCTTAGCTCCTACAATCCTGTCTTGGGAAAGATTCAGATTTAGACTTTAACACTCCTGAGCTATTTTGAAATCTAACGACACCTAAAATGGCTCAGGCAGAGTCTCCATTTCAGGATAATCATCCACGCATTTTGCATTCCTCCTAAGATTGTTTATGCTGAGCATGCTCTTAATCTTGCTCACTGTAGTGCCATCTTCTTTGTAAGAAATAATAAATCAAGCTCGAGGCGTTCTCTCCTCTGTCCCCCATCTTTAGTCCAACGTGTGTGCAAGGGTGAGCAGACCCAGCCGTGCTGGTGCTGGAATGCCTGGAATCCCTCTGATCTCTTTCCAAGGAACATATCCCCATGGCATGGCTGAGCAGGAAAACTTTTCTTGCCTTTGTAACAAAGCCGGAGCCCTTCCTCCACTCACGCTCCTCAATATATTTAGCTTCTAGCTGCAAGCAGAAAGTTGGGTCCTTGGTACCATAGAAACTGACAGGTGATATATGTTGCTAGCTGGCATCCTACATAGGAAATAGATCATAACAGAAAGGTGGTGGCACTGCCTGATGAATGAGACGTGTTTTCCTTTACCGCACAGATTCTGCTATCCACATGCAGGGTTTACTCTGTCTGATGAGAGTTACCAGAAATGCCCAGGCTGTGCCTTTGATCTCTGAACATTCACGAAAGGGGAGTGTGGGGCAAGGAGTAATGGCAGGTGACACTCCTTGTCCGCTGCAGTGAAGTCTGAAAGTAACGCTGTGCGATGCCCGCAGGAGAAAGGCTAACTGGTTTTAGAATGTCCATCTGTTCCTCTGTGCTTAGTGAAATATTTGGGATACTCAGGTGATGGAAAACTCCATTGATAGAATTAGAAGAAAATCTGGGTCTGTTTAAGTAAAATTTAAATGTGATGAAAATTAGGTTTCTACATCTTTCCGCATCCAGGACAGGGAGCTACAGAGATCAGTGCTTTTGAAAACCAACCTGCCTTTCTGAATATTTAAATATGACTTTAAAGCTTTTTTTCTGAAACCTGGTTATTGAAATGCATAACGCACTGATACAAACATTTGTCTTATTCCCCCTTTTAATAAAGATGGCACTACTTTGCAGCTCTTCAAATTATCTATAACGTCCAGCACTTCGACTTCAAAAAAAACTTCCTCAACTACTTCACTGTCTTTAATACATCAAATCTTATCATGTCCTTGTCAGGCAAGCTAATGTTATTACTTCTGTTTTAAGAACAATTAATAAAATGATTAGAGTGATTGGCCAAAACTGCTGAGAAAGTCTGTGGCAGTGCTTCAAACACGAAAAAGAAATCTTGGCTTGCACTTGTTTTTAAGTCCTTGGTTGTCTCTGGCTTTAGAATATTCTAAAGTGTAGGTGTTTTTTTGAAAAAGCAGTATTTGTTTTGTTTGAAAGACTTACAAGTGAATGATTTTATTCCTGTGTTTTAAACTGAAATTTTCATTGTGTTTAGAAGTATAAAGGACAGGACTATTTTAGGGTTTTCTCCTTTTCCTTGCTAGCTACTGACTCCTTTTTTTGACTGAGAAACAGACAAAATGAAAGAAAGTAGAAAATAAAGGTTAGGAATTTGGATACAGGGATGGGGAACTCCCCATACTTCAGCAGTGGAAAAAAAGTAAGGGAAAATTTGAAAGGTTAGGAAAGGAATTACTTTCTCTTATTCAATTTGAGTTTTTCTGATTATGAAAGTTTTAAAATATATGAAAAAGGCATATTCCTTCCATTTTTTTCTTATATTAAAATTTATTTTCCTTATAGGGAAGTTAATTGATGCAAAAATAACCTCCCACTCAGTGATAAGGCATTTCAATTCCCCAATCTTTGCAAAAGTGAAAAGTATAATTGTAAAGAAACTGTTTTCTCAAAACAATCACGTAGAATAAAATTACATTTTCAACCTTCAGCCTTTTTTTTTTCTTAGCTGAAGTCTGAGGCCTCTGTCTAAATCAAGCCAGGAGATTTAATTTTGAAGTGGTGACTTTTGCTTCAGAGAATTAAAATTTTCACAAAGCATTACGTTTCTATCAACCTTTTATACAATATTACTTGCATATATTGTTAGGTCTTAGCTTTGGTGGATAAATGTTCATGCAATGAAATCATGGTAAATAAAAAAGTTTCGTTTTAAAGCTTTAATTTAGCTGCATTGAAGGTGGTGTCGTATCCACAGATTTACTTTTATAATGTAACTTTTAAACCAAGTGGTGCTCAGGGGAGTGAGGGACCAGTGAGTTATGTATAGGGAATTAGTCGAGAGTCTTTACACTATATCCACAAACATAGACCTGGTACATATGTGAGTCATGGTTGTGAGTTTCTAAGGTCACCAGAGGAAACAGTAAATGAAATAAATGGTTGTAACTTTGGTCAGTATTAGCCCGTATCAAGCTAGATTTGAACTGCTGAAAAATCTACTTGCATTTGTGCTGAATTCAGCAAATTGTTTCAATTTTAAAAGGTGTAAAAAAAAATTAAAGTTAAAATAATTCATAATATTTTCAAAAGAGGTTGTCTGTATTTTGGTATATGAGAAGATGGGAAACTTTTCACCCAACATGAAATAAGTTTTCAGCTTTTAATTTTGGTGGGGAAAAGAAGTTGTTTCTCAGCAACCTGAAAAAAAAATTGTTTTCAGCTAATCTCTAAGCCAAAAAAAGCCCAAATATTTGTTTTGCTCTAAGGAGGAGTCTGATTTATGTATATTAGAAAATACCAGAATTAGGATACAAGACCCACAGTTTAACTTCGGTGTCTCCAGATACCTTTCTTCTACAGCTATTTTCTTGTTTATATTTCTTTCCTTGTACTGGTTTCCTGTATAACTCTACATAGTTATACATATAACCAGCAGGGCAGCTGCTGGTGAAGGACCTGAAGACATTAAAACAAGTTTTTCATCATGTCAGATCCTCACCGTCTTAATTTTGTTGCTTGTCATGGCCAGTCAGAACTTCATGGCACTGGCCAAAAATATCTTGCTATCTGTTCCAACAGCACAAACCATGTGTTAAATGAGACTCTTTATTGATGGAAGTGAAAGGGCTATCGCACACACACACACAAGTTGGGTTCTGTTCAGCAGAAAGCATTGGTATAACATACACATTAAGAGCCAATTAATGACAGTGTCATTATAAGCAGTCTTCTTGTTGGATATCTCACACTGTGTCTTATCCTTTCATGTTATGTTGAAAAACTGATTATTCTGCTGCCAAAGGATAAAATGCTGTGGAACTTAGTCCATTTTTTCTTACCTCTCAAGTGCCAGTGCCTGGCTGCCACCTCTGCTGTGATATTTGGTGTTCTGCGTATACAGAGTGTTTCAGAACCAGCGGCATGCCCCTCTCAGCAAGCGATAAAAAAGGTTCCCTGGACTTGGGGTTGCTGAGAGGCAATGCGTGCTATCCCAGCTTTAAGGGTTTCATTTTACACATGTAAAAATAATGTTAAATAAGAATCTATTACATGGAGCTTGCTGAATTGTTTCCCAGAATCAGTGCACTCGTGCCACTGAAGTAATGGAACACAGCTTTGTGCCTGGTCGTGTGTTTATATAGCTACCTGAGCAGTAGCTCGTCTTCTCCCAGTTTGCTTAGGTGTAAAAACAAAGACTGAGGTGGGGAATGTAGGAGCCATATGTACCCTTAGCATAATTTTTGTTTGAAATTTGTCCATTGTAATTTGCATTTTTATTTGAGAAGTTTTCTGAGGGCTTGGAAGGAGTTTCCAAACTGAAGAAGAAACTACAGGTTCAGGTTCCATCTCTCTCTGATAAAGCCTATGTACTCAAACCTGGGTGTCTCCTATGCATGTGACTGGTACAATCACAAGACTTACTGCAGCAAAGAGCTGTGTTATGTTCTGATCTAGGACAAAAAAATTTAAGAAATACCAGAAGTTTCCATGACATGGAATTTATACTTTCCAGCTCTCCTTGTTAGAAGATAGATGAGCATGCCTTATGACATTAGAAAGAGCTTAGTTATATTTAAAAGTGATATAGAAATGATGTAGAAAAAGCGAGAAGAATACCTTGTGTAATATCATGTACTCTAGCTAGTTTTGTTGCTCCAAACCATGGAAATTTCTAAGAAATTTCAAGTACAGTTTGAGTTCAATAAGAAAGTTCCACTGTTTCTCTTAGGAAAATGTTTGGTCAGGAAAATAGGGATGGATATGGAATAGCAGCCCTTTCAAGAGTCCAGAATTAAACTTTTCTGCTCACTCTGCTCTCGGAAGGCATGTGGTCACAAACTAATCAACGCCTCTTTGGGAAAGTTAGCAAATGAAGATATTTTTGTGCCAAGATTGTATTTTCTGGCCTGGCTTCTAGTTTGGCACCTGTTTGACCTGACAACTCAAGCTTCTTTCTGAAAAATGGGGTTTATCTGTTAACTATATTGGAAATTGGAATCTCAGTGGGAATTTGTGATCCCAGCCACTTGTAAACAGCCTTTGTCCTTCTTTATATGTCCTCCTAACCTTAGTAGAACTTAAGACGTAAAGAAGCCTTCTAGCAACAATTCATGCCATTTCACTGACTTTTCTTCTATCACTACAAATAACAATAAAAGCAGTGAAATAAAAGCTGTAACAAGCTGCTACTTCGGCATAGCAGTTTGGAAGTACTTTACCCCATAGCTAGTATGCACCTAGTGCACTCTCAGTTAAGCATCCCAAGCAGGGACCAGAATAAAAAATATGCCCAACTATGTAACCAGCAACACCACAAATTATCTTTGACATGTAGGATCCTGACTACACCATGTCTTCCCCATGTCTGTTGCCTGTAGGTCACATTGCTTTGAATCTCATCTTTCCTAGGAATTTCCAAAAGTAAATAAATAAATAAAAGTCTTCCTGCAGCTCTGGGAAAGGTAGAGTAGAGGAGGGATAATTGTTTCTGGATGAACAGATGATGACAGAATTCAGTACCAGGGATCTGAATCTCATATCTCCTTTGGGTTTTAATTTGAAGTTTCATTGTAAGAGTTAGGAGCTACTTCTGAAGGACTCAGGAGCGTATGGTTAGATTTGCCACTCTGAATCGAGTTGCTGGTTCCTCTCGTCTAAGACCTTTACCTGGGAGTGGCCATCATTTTGGTGCATCAGAGGAGCATTAACAAAAACATTCAGTGGTTGTGGTGGTCTTTATGGGGCGAGGAATGACTCCTGTTACCCAAAAAGCTGTTTTTTGGACACTGATTTTAGCTTGCATTTTTCCAGATGTTATTGATAAAGTTATGGCTCTATTGCATGTCTTTTGGCCTTGTCTTGTGATGAATTAATTTCTCAGGTTTAGTATAGAAAGACTAAGAGAAAATACATTTAAGTTCCTTTTAAATTTACCAGATTTTAATTTTAAAATGGTGTTAGGAGTCTCATGTCTGCAGTGAGTAATACCTGTTTTTGCATTCTCTACTTTAAAGTGCAATGGCTTGAACTGTAGCTCTGGATCAGAACTGTGGATTTGGATCAGTAGGCTTTCTTCCCTATAGACTTGCATGCTTTGTTCCGTGCTTCTGTTTTCAGTGCTGCTCCTGACTGCACTTTTGAACTGGTTTGACTGCCTTAAATTATTATTAAATCTCTGTATTTCAGTTTATAATTCTTATTTACTTACCAAATAGATTATTTAATGTCTAGAGACCTCTAAGCTCTTGTAGATTTCTATTAGCATTTGGTGTAGACCAAACAACTTAGAATAATAAAACCTCAGCTGGAACCAAAGTGTAGCATAGCCTTTTACAGTTCTGTACTGTGTTGCGTCACCTCTCTTTCCTCCTTCTTGGAAGGTCACGCTATGGTGTGAAGTGCAAATTTCAGCGTACTGTTTCTATCATAATGGTTTTCAAGCTGTTATGTTTTCCGTATTTGCTCAGTGATTTGGTTGTGCCCTATAAATTGAGAATGACTAAAATGTGTTGTGTTGAGTATAGACTGTATTATGGAAAAGCTGTCAAACTGAGAAGAACCTCAGTCCTTTTTGAAAATATTTTTTCAGACTTCTGCAGGTCATTTGATGAGCTACACTGAAGTTATCTGACCTACAGAATCTCCTCAGCCAGTGCTCAGAGCCAAGCTAGGGCCTGCATATCAGATCCACCACACGTACACCACTTATAGCAGAGCTGAAGATGTGCAAGGGCTCAAGCTTTATGCTGAGCTTCCACATCTATCTCATTGTCCTACTCAAAAGGAGTCTCGCATTAGCATTTCCAGTACTCTCTTTAAGGACATTACTGAATATGAGCTGATTTAAAAAGATTTAAAAACTCCATTTTTCTGTCGAAGTGCTTGTGTCTATGGAAGGATGTGTTAGGCACTGTATCATCTGAAATGCGATTTCAACATCCTGCAGAACCACAGCCAATCTTTTGAGAGTATAAAAATACCATTTACATAAGCTGATGTCCATTCATAAAATCTGATAACAGTACTCCTGACTAACATTTTCATATACAAATAAAGGGTCAGCTTGACCTCAGGTTAACAAAAAAAATTTCCGTGTTCACTTTGTTGTTGTAGAGTGTATCTTAAAAAAATAATTTCATGTCTCTAGTGGTAAAAAGATTTTTTTTCCCAAATAAGAATATTTTTTATAGATACTTTTTTTTTTTTTTTTTGTAGAGACAACTCTTTTAAAATATTTTGGCAGTTAGTAATTCCCAGGACCACAAATCACTTCCGAAACTCAGCCAAATAATTTAGCTTTTACATACCGCAATGTCTCAGCCCATCAGGGTTGAATGCCCTTAGCAAATATTACGGCTTTGTTGGATTGAAAAAATAAACAAGTTGAAAAACCAACAGGGTTGAAAACTGCTGGATCCCAGGCTGGGAAAATAGTATTCCTATTAGCATATTCATGGAACTATAACTGTTCGGTAGACTTTCAGATCATAAAAGTATCTATTTGCTGATCATAAAATGATGCAGGACATACATTTGTGACATTTTGTATGCATCTCCCAGATAGTACTTTTTCAGCTGAAGAAATGGGACAAAAAAATCTGAGTTCAGTGCATACATTGTGACAGACAATATGAGTGAACCGTACCTTACAATTAAGTGATGGGCCCCAGGTTTCCCATATGATATAAATAAACCTATGCAATTGTTACGGTGTTCAGCTGTAAATCCCTCTTTTCACAGCTATATGCCTTTCTATTCACCATATACAATCCAGCCTTATTTCCATTCTGCAACCATGTTTTTTTCAGTGCTGTTAGTTTACTTTTAATTATTCCATTACGACCAAAACAAAAGGTGGGCCTATATTAGCATTTTGATTCAGAGAAGCAGTGCAGTTTTGAAGCGAGTCCTCTGATTGTCCCAACTTACCTCCTCTTGGTACATTTGCATGGGTTTGGTTCATGCCAAACAGATTCTTCTCAGAAGAAATGCAGCCAAAAGCTCCAAGTCCAGGTATATATCAAGAGGAATTCAACTCCTAATGAAAGCATGGGAGTCTGAACCAAGTATTAGTCTGCTAGAGAGCTTCACACCACATACACAGTGGGGAAGTTTTTTTTGATCCAGGAAAAACAGATTAAATTTAATCTGAAGTAACTCTAGAACTACGTATAGTGGAGATGTAGGGGCCTCAGGATGAACTGCTCTGCCCTACTGATGTTCTTCTGTTGTGTTAGAAAACTTTGTCATGTCGATACAGTCAAAGAAAGCATTTTTTGAATCAGTGGTTTTTCAGTTTTGTTGTAAAACTATCACAAACCATCGTCTTTATAAATCTTTCTACCTCAGCCCAATAGGATATTGTACTGCATTCTAGAGCTGCACTTGATCGTTGAAAATAAGGTATGCCATAGAAGATCAAAATGGGAAATATTTTCATAGGACAATAGTCTTTCATCCTTCCAACTCTGCAGGCAAAGAACAGATACCAGCTGCCACTACGAAATGAAATTAAATAACATCTAAAATGCTAACCTGTCTTCCTAGTGGGAGTGCTCATACTGGTAACAAGTAATTGCTACTACTCCAGCTCTGGGAGGTCATTCAGGATTAAAATACAGATGCTCCCATCTTGTCCTTGGTGCGAGTACAGTTGCAGCATGAAGAAAAGGTAGCCTGGTTTGATGGAAGCCTGCTGCTACCGATCACCTACTAAAGGAAATTCAGGATAATATGTTTCCGAGTGTTCTGCTACCGTGAAAAGAAGATTAAAGGATAAGTGGCTTATACTGTTACATTGACTTGAGCCTACAAAACAAGTGGCAGGATTTTTTTTTTTCATGTGGCAGTTTTGATACGCTGTTTATCAGTAGTGTGTGGCTTCCATTTGAGAATTAAAGAAATAGATGGGAAAATGTGTTTTGCCTCACAGGGAGGAATGCACTATTCCAGTGCAAGAAGTGTGAGAAACACAGAAATCGATATTCTAACTAATTTGTTCCATGACTTCAGGTAAACCATACTTTCCAGAATTTTCAAACAGAAGTGCCTGAAATAAGGTAATTAAAATATTGAAGCTTGGCTAACTAAAGGAAAGGAACAAAGAAGGCTCAAAGCCATGCACGCAGACAAACATTTTCTGGCTGACAACTTCAGTCATGGGGAATCCACGCAACTGGGGAGAATTTGCTGCTTTTGGAAAAACCAGTGGTTTCATGCTGCTGTCTGCTAACGGAGGCCTTCTGAATCAGCTGTTTGAAAATCCTATTGTAAGAACGCAGCACGCTTGCTGTGTAAGGGAGGTGTGCAGAAATACCAACTTCCTGAATCGTTTAGGGAACACTCCTAATCCAGTTCTGTCACATAATATTAATAGGGCTCCCATCAGCCAGAGAATGGAGGCACACCTATTTGCCCCAAATCAGCGATGATTTACTACATCGGTAGGGGCAATATGCACAAACGACCTGTAAATGACATTGCTAAAAAGCGCTATTTTGATGTGCAACATCAGCTTCCTCCTGCTAGGACACAGGCATGTGATTTCTGTTTCTGTCTGCCTAGTTCTGCTCTGCTGGAATCCACCTATAAATCCTTTGCTGGTTTTTTTTTTTTTTTAGTGAGGATTTCAGAAATGACGTTTAATTAAGGCAGTACAGATATCCATAACTTAAAAATCTGGAGGAAGAAAACTTTTCATTGTTAGTGGGAATTTTGCAGGAAGAATTTGCAGAATAATATCATGTTAAATGGACCGGCATTTTAATATTGTAAAAACAAATATTTGAATTGTTCTGGAGTTGAATCCATGTAAAATGTGAGAGGCAGTGTTTTTTTTAGAAGGTCTTTTGATGTTTATTTCTTTGAGACTTGCCCATAGTAGCAGCCTGTATGCTGCCTCTGTTTGCACAGTGTAGGATGTCCTCTTCAAAATGGTCCATGTTGTTTTCATTCCTTATTGAACCCTGAATCATTTCAAAGAACTTTGTTCACCTGGTACAGAGACAATAATGAAAAATCATTTATGCTATTGAGAATTTCACTTTCAAGGATATGTTGTGAGAAGTGAGGAAGGGCTACAAAGGTGTCCCTATAGAGATTCACTGGATCTTTGAGGAGGTCCATCAGACAAGCACGTGGCCTGAAATTTCAACAAAGATGAAAGCACAGACAAAAATAAACGTCTGTGTGCATGCTGGAATATCTTTACCTTCAGCTGTCGCTCTGAAAGATTTTAATATTTTTATTAACCTCTTTAGAATTTAATAAGCATATTTTAAAGAGCACAATTTATAATTTATTAACACAAAAATGCTTTTGTGTTTTATTGATTGGTTAGTTTTCATTGTGCTTTTGAACTTTAGATTACTAATAGCAGCAAACACTGCTATTATTGTTAGCACTTTTCCAGACTCGTGTCAAGGTACTGAAACTGGGTGTTATGAGAGAAGTCTGTCAGGCAGTTCATGTGATGTGAGTTAGTGGTTTCTGTCCAGTACCCACTTTACAATAAATCGCCATCATTACTGGCACAAAAAGGTATTCTTGTTGGCAGCCTCAGAAGGGAAGGAAGAGATTTCATAAATGATCCCTAGATGCAGCTCGAAAGTTGCACAAGCTTTTTGTTCAATACCTGTCCTGCATCATTCTCCATAACTGTTGATCTTTTCCTGTTTGCTAGTTAAAATTGACTCTGAAGTGTAAGTACATAGACAAATTTCATTTATTCTGGCTTTAATAGGGTCTTGTATGTCTACCAAAAGAGCAAGCATGCTGCCATGTGTGTGTGAGCATGTGTGCGCGCTCTTCCTTGCTGTCCTGGTGTGTCCTTGGCCAATGTGCTACAGGCCAGGGAGAAGTTTACTCTCTAGGGTAAGGACAGCATATAATTAAATGCTCATGCACTGTCAAAATCCTGACAGTTACAAAATGCTCCAGCCAGTAACTTGTTGGAGAGCAAGCAACGAGCAAAATGACTTCAATATGCAGACGAAATTTAGATGCCCTGAGGGAATGCTAATTCAGAGAGATAGTAATAGACATTACTACTTAATTTATAACGTGCCTTGAAAAAATCAACTAGACCAAACCTGTTACCTGTGTGTGCATGTAGGTATACAGTCACAATTCAGAAAAGATGACATTAACTGTCCACCTTTCCTTAACGTTAACTTCTCCTCCTCCAACCTCATCTGCCCAAGCATCTGCTACAGGCAGATTCCTGTCTGTCTCAAGTTAAGCAACTTCTCTGTGGCTTCATTTGTCCCTCCCATTCCCACCTGGTACTCTTTTTTTGCTTCATCTGAAAACTTCTGGAGTTAATCATTTGCAGCTGTTGTCCCAGGTGCCTCCTCCTCCTCTCTGATAACATATAAAACCCACTTCAGTCTCCCTCCCTCCCCCTCTTCCCTATTCTGTAGTGAGTGCTGTCATTATGGTCTAGAAAAGTTTATTTGCAGACAAACCTCATGTCCTCTTTGCCACCCTGAGCTCTTTTGCTTGCATGTATCATTCGTAAATAATTTTTTCTCTACTCTCCTTTCTGTTCCCTCTTTTACATCTTCCAGTTACTGTGGAGTTCCTGTGGGCCCACTTAACCTCCAGTTTGGAAAAGGAAATTGCACTTCGGCGTATCAGCCTTGAAATACTGCTGATCCCTCTTTTAATTTCGGTTGTCTGACATGCTCAATGCTCAGCCCTCTGTTCTTTTGCTTTGCAATGTTTCTTCTGCCACATTTTATGGAAAAGAGTCATGAGAGGGATGGATAATCTGTGAGTCACTTGTGCAATGATGACTTGCAGATTTCCTTCTTTCCATCCTCATTTTTTTTCCATCCTGCCAATCTTTTATTTCAGTTTCTTCCTTAAAAAGGGGACAATTCATTTGTAAACTACTTTGAATGCCTCAGCTTTTATTGCAAAGCACTTTTAAAATATTATCAATACTTAGAGCAGAACTTCTCAACTTTCATCTGCAGGGCATATCTAAAGGATTTTTTTCTGTTTGTGAGAAAACATAATCTTATCACAGAGATTTTAGAGCCCTGTTCATGAAAACTAAAGGAGATTATGTACCCTTTGAACTCTGAGTCTCTTCTTGGATGCCAAGTGGAACTTTTTGCTTGTGTGCTTGTGCTTTTTTTTTTTTAACCTCCTGTGTTGTTGAAACTTTGTTAGACTGTGCTGGTACTATAATGTGATGATTTAGGATACTGAAAAATATTAGATTTGTTATTTGGGACCTCAGACATCTTATTGTGCCAGTGGATGGCTGAGTGGGGAGGCATGATTTAGTATTGCTCTGGACATCTTTGTACTGAAATGACTAAGTATTCTGGAAGTCGCTCAAGTTTCTAACTGGGGTATGCTCTTGCCTCACTGTACAGTGTGTATTTATCAATGGCTGTCTAGGTGGAGAAGAGAAACAGAAATGAGAGAGAGTATAATATAATTTTATTTTAACATATTTGCTGCTAGCTTCTGATAACTTTGTTTTGAATACATCTTTTGTTTTGATTTATTTTGATCTGCCCATGAATTAGTTATTGCTATATGTTCTGTAAGTAGAATTTGTGTTGCTGTTCAACAGTCATCATTTGGCTGTGGGACTTAACATTTTCAGTTTTTCCTCCTTGACATTTTTAGGGTACATATGTTTTTGCAAAAGCTATGTAGTCAAAGCTGCTGTCAGAGCTGCTCAGGCAGCTTGTCCATGGCCTGTGACCTTCACCCAGCTCTGTGACTCTCACATTCTGATTTCAACCTTCCTTATTGCTGCTCCTCCAGATATGTACGCTGCCTCTACCATACATAACCCACAAAATCCTTCTCTGTTCCTTTCACAGTTTCTCATATACTGTCCCTAATGCTTTTCGCTTCTGACCTGTGTAATAGCTTTGCTGTTTGAATCCCAGGCCTTTTTTTGAACAGACATTGTCACATGTGTCAAGTCCTGCCAAGACTGGTAACAGTCCGCAGTTATAAAGTGTGCAGCCCAAGCCTTACTTACGCTTTCCTAGCATAGTAATTCACATCATGAACCTGTATTTGAGACCATCTCTAAAACACTGAATTTGTAAAGTTAATAAATGGGGGCTAAGATGATGCCATCCATTCTATCCCTTTGAGATACCCATGCAAGGTCTCTGAAGGGAAAATAACTCTTCTGGTCCTGTGATGCTTAAGCAGAAGAACAAATGAAAATCCTTTTTTATTCCAATCCACCTTTTAAAATGTTGAGGGTATGCTATATGCCTTTTCTAGTTTCCTGCAATGGGTATAACAGTTACATGTTATACAGGTTCTGAGTTTTCTTGAGGAATGTAGGAGTAGATCTGTGAACCCACCGATAACTGAAAACTGTAATTAAAAGGTGAAAAAAGTCAAGAAATTAATGTACTTATTAAAATAAAGGGGATTATTTGCAGATAATCTAAAAATTTAACATGTAAATTATCCTGTTTGAATAAGGTGGGGAAAAAAAAAAGGAAAGATCTTAGTAATATGGATTGGGAGTTTAAGATTGTTAAATGACTGATCTACTGACATTTTCTCTCTCTTCAAGAGAATATTGGAGCTTTCATAACTCATAGAGCATAAATCTGAAAGGCTGCATAAGTGTAATATTTCTTTAAGAAAGCAAGCTATGAATAATAAAGGACACATTCAACCTATTTTGATTTATTTCTGAAATGTAGTATATTTTATGAAATTCCATAATACATATCGCAGTTGGAGTGAGTTACTTCTTTTTAATTTATTTATTTATTTTTTACTGATGAGGAGTCTTCATCGTTATAATAAAAATGAAATGTGTGACTTCTAGCTAAAGAAGCTTAGCATGTTTATGTTGCTAGCAACATGTGTTTGCATGGAAAAAAGTTGTTGAAAGCTAACCCCATACTGGGAAAATTGCTAATCTCTCCAAAGAGAGTCCTAAACAGCTTTAAAGAAATAAGCAAACAAAAAAAGCAAACTGATGAAACATGTCACTGCATGCATTTTTAAGGTCATCCCATATGTTTTAAGGTAGTATTTCATTGAACATTGGCAATGTGAATGGGCTTGAACCTCCAAAAAGCTGCTTTACTCCCCCCTGCAAGGTACCTTCATATCCCTATGTCTTGCCATGTTTGCCCCATGTAATATTTTCTCAAATGGAACAGGTCAATGCCAGCCTTGCTTTTTGGATTTCTTTGGTGATTTTTTCATTGATTATTCTACAAAGACATTTTGTTAGCTATCATTTACTTGGTGAAATTTGCTTTTAGTACAGCATCAAAAAGATTCCTGCATTTAGAATTGTTTACTATAATCAAGTTACAACTTTATTGTTCTAATGTACACTTCATTATGTTATATACATATATATATGTGCACACTTTCAGAAGTACTGAACTACCCCTTGTACCTCTCTATTGTATCAGAATGACTGGTATGCTCTGCAACTCCACAAGATTATTAGAGAGATGCACATCTGAAATATTCCATGGTAAAAACCAGCAAAAGCCAGATTGGGAGTACCCCTCCACGTCAGTCACTTGGGTACAGACAAATAAATGGAGCAAGCTGAGGGCTAGATTTGATGCAGGTGGGTGCCCTTCAAGCAGGAGCCCAACTCCAGTGAGAGATTTCCTGCAGAGAGAAGAGAATCAAAACCTAAATGTCAGCAAGCCAACGACAGTGAGAGGCCTCTAGCTTAGAAACAAAACAAAGCGCTGTTTGTTGTCTTCAGTAATATGATTATCCCAAAGTCATGCTGGTTTGCAACTCATCATTATGTCTTTGGGAAAAATGTGCTTGAGTTCATCCACAAGGACGGATCTGATTATTAAGACCCTTCTAACCTTACAGTATGGAGTGAAATCCTAGCTTTGACTGAAATTAGTGGCAGAACTGCTACTGAGTTCAACACAGCCATGGCTCCTTCATCTGAATCTATTGTTTTCATTTACCTGTATTTGTACATTAACTCCTATAAAAACAATAATGATTCCTTATGTCACAAAAGTGAGATGGCTCAATTTATCATCTTTAAATATTTGAACAGTTTCTACTTTATACATGTGAGGTATTATTCTTAATACTTAAATACATATTTTATTATTAAAATATGTCTCTATGCCTTTTTTATATACCTAAGTCAGTGTAATGATAAAGCCTCCTTACATCCGTGGTGAGCCTTCACTTATCACATCTTCCTCTTTCTTGCTATATCCACTTATTTTCATATATTTGTAAACTGTAATTTTTTATTAGGGAACTGTATTATGTGATGTGTTGTAAAGAGCCTTTCCTTATGAAGATCTGAATCCAGGTGAGACCTCTGGATGCTACTGTACTATTAATAATAATTAACAATACCATGTTTTACTGAATGTTTATTTAGTCCTATACTAACAATGTTTAATATTTAGGTTACATCACTGACGCTATTTCTATGAAATAGGCTAGACAAAGACATAAAACTATCAGAGTGTCCAAAGGGGGGCTACCAAGATGGTGAAGGGTCTGGAGGGGAAGACGTATGAGGAGCGGCTGAGGTCACTTGGGTTGTTCAGCCCAGAGAAGAGGAGGCTGAGGGGAGGCCTCATGGCGGCCTGCAGCTTCCTCACGAGGGGAGCGGAGGGGCAGGCGCTGATCTCTGCTCTCTGGTGACAGCGACAGGACCCGAGGCAACGGCATGGAGCTGTGACAGGGGAGGTTCAGGCTGGGTGTTAGGGAAAAGTTCTTCACCGAGAGGGTGGTCGGGCACTGGAACGGGCACCCCAGGGGAGTGGTCACGGCACCGAGCCTGCCGGAGTTCAAGAAGCGTTTGGACAACGCTCTCAGACACAGGGTCTGACACATTGATTTTTTTTGGGTGGTCCTGTGTGGAGCCAAGAGTTGGACTTGGTGATCCTTGTGGGTCCCTTTCAACTCAGGATACTCTATGAAAATATTTTTAGTTCTATAGAATAGAGAAATTGAGACAAAGAAATAAGAAGATGCGTTTGCTGATGGATCTGGTGTCAGAGATGGATTTTCAAATCCTGTTCCTGCTTCCAGGGCTATGCTAATTCCCCTGGGCAGGCTGCAGTACAAGCGTTACTACTGGAGTTTTCCTTTTAAATGGGAAGCACTCGCTTTAGAAAATAATAGTCTACTGGCCTGATGGTCTGCATCTGGTTATTAAGCTAATTAGGTTTGCCCATCCAGCATTTAGGTTACAGTAGGTCTGGAGTTTGCTCTGTGGCTTTATCACCTCTCTCGTTGGTGCATTAAGACTGGCTTTAGATTTCTCACACTTTAATTTTATTCAAAGACAGCTGTTTATGTGAAGCCCCAAAATGGATTTGTTTTCCAGTACCTCTCCTTTGTTGCATATTAACGTTTAATTAGCAAAAAGATCCTATTACCTCAGCACTAAAAGTGAGAATAGCTAAGGGACCTTCTAAATATAAAATTAGATGCACAGTCAACCTTTAATCTGGCCATAATGCTGTTACCTAAATATTATTATAACTCCTATCATAAACTATGATTTGATTGATTTTGAAATGTTTATACCCAGAGTGTCTGGCACAAATTGTTTTTGTGAGTATGCTGAAGTCAAAATGTCTGAACTAAAGAGACAGCTCCTACTAACAAGCTTTATTTGGGGTTTTCTTCTGTTCAAGTGGTTGGTCTGTAAAGTCCTTCCTTCAGAACGGGAATGGAGCTGGAATCCAAGTTGAAGTTAAACCAAGAAAAACAATTCTCTAAGCATACTTTAATCACCCATAAATGTTCTCATGGCTTTGAGGACCATCTTTCAGTGGAGTCTGTTTTTGAAGGAATAGCAGGCTTTTCCTATGGTTCTGGAAATTGTGGGTGCATAACTAAAAGGCAGATGTAACGTGGAAATGTATAGGAAAGATATTGCTTTGTTCAGTCTTTGGTTTGGGGTGAGAGGCATTAAATCAAAGATTACATGCAAGTTTTCACAATGGGAAACATAAGGAATAGCAAACGAAAGGGCTCCTGGTATGTCTGTCCTTCTGTGGCTTTAAGGAGATCTTTGCTATTTATTACAGCTATTACCATAGCAGTTTAAAAGGCTTTTGGTAACATTCCTTCTGCAAAATCTCTTGACTATTTTTTCCACTTGGTTTTTGTTGCTAAGTTCCATTTCTGTACATGACATCTTTGTGTTTTGTTTTGTAGTATGATGTCTCAGCAGCAATATTTTATCATGGACATTTGCTTTGATATTCACGTATTAATATAGCAGTGAGCATCTCACATATTCCTTTATTTTAAATTTGGGCCTGCTGTTAAAAAGCATGATTTGAGAGCACATAGTAGAGGTGATGGGATGTTATGTGATAAGACATGTATCTGAAATTTTCTGACAGCATGTAAAATATGTTTGACCCAGCTTAGAAAAGAGTAAAAATTGAGATACTTTTTAACTAAAGTTTTGACTACACTGCTCTGACAGCTTCCAATTTGGAAACTATCTTTGTTATTCTGGTTTGAACTTGGAAGCTAAAATACTTAGAAAATGACATAAGTCATTTGTTTTTGTAGTTTAGGAACAGGATATCTCTTGAGTGGATTAGGTCTTGCAAGCAGTTCGCAAATGAAAGAGGACTTCTTTGGTTCGTATTACTATTTATTACAACATTTTCTGCAAATGTCATTTTAACAAGAAACTTGTTTTTTGAAAAACTTGTATTTTCCTTGAGAAAATTTTTACCAGTGCTTTCTTTTTCTTGGAAGAAAAAGCAAATGACATATTTAATTTTGAATAATTAATCTGAAACAAAGTATTTAATTTGTTGAACTGAAAAGGAAGATCTTCCTTTTGAGTCTATTTGCTGTAAAGTTTCTTGAGCTGGTTTAATGCCTCACAAAAGAGGTATTTGTGGTACCTCCTGCCTCACTGCTCCTGTAGAGACCAGCCTTGGTCTACAACACACTCCTAGCCTGCTCTCTGGTTGTACACTGAACATCCACCATGGGAGAGGTAATCCCTAGAGCATGGTCTATCATGTGTAACTGACATGAGATACCAGAAACACACATAAAAAGCATGTGACAGGTTGCAAGGGCTCACACTAACATTAAATGAAACTTGAAGTGTTTTCATTTCAATGGAAGGTGTCGAACTGAGATAGTTCAAAAATTCCAAAAAGTTTTTAAGATCTTCCAAGTTGGTTGAAACAATTGCTGGAAAATTTAAGTCTTAAAGCCTAATGCTTCAGTGTGTTTTACATACTAGATTGCCCGAGAGGTGGTTTTTGGTTGTTGTTCTGAGCGTCCAAGTATGAAAAAATAAATGCAGGAGGAACCACGTTTCTTGGTATGAAATATTGCAACACAGACTAGAACACCTATTAGAAGACTATAAATATAATTCAAATTCCTTTGACCACCCTGCCTTGGCAGGTAGGCTGCAATTTCTGAAGCACACAATTGCTGTTAGCGTATTGATTTTTGTGGTTAGTTCAATAACTAGCTGCTCTTGGGACTTTTCTCTTTCCTCAGATATTTGCCAACATTATTTTTGTTGTGTATTAATTAAGTTCTCCCATTTATTCAACTCTTCAGTGATGTTGCTGGAACAGATTTAGCTTTTCAACTAGGCACCCAAAAAGAAAGACGAATGAAACTGCTAATTCCCTGAGAATACATATTCTCTGCATTTTAAGAGTTGCATTGGGTTCTGGCCCAAAGTTAAAACCGCTGACTAAAGACCAGAAGTACATTCAGGATTGGGTTTAGGGTGAACCAGTTGATATTCAAGGGGGAAAACACTGAGTATGGCTTGCCATGTGTTTGGCTGTCATGTGCATTAACAACTAGCTCACTGTTTGTGACCCAGGTAACTCCATGTTATCCATCTGCCATTGTCATGCCACAGCACCACTGATGTTAGTCATAGGAGATGTCCTGTGGTCCTCTGTAAAAAGGCCAAACTGACCTGCTGCAAGGACAGATGGGATTAGTAGGTAACCTTCTTTAGACCGAGGGAGACAGGTTTAAGGAGAATGCTTGACAGCTTCCAGCTGATCATAAGACCAACCAGCTCAGGTACAGCTATGCATAGCCTTCACTTTAAAACACCAATGGATGCAACTAGAGTGGTTCCCTTTCTAAAGCATATGAGCCAGCTTAAATGGCTTTTGTTTATTACAATATTGCTGAGCTGGTTATATATTTGTCAAATTTTCTCATCTTCCTTCAGTCTTCTATAGTTTTCACTACTGTTTTAAAATTTACCCTGTCTGGGTTAGCTGCCTTGATTCCTGCTAGCACAAAGTACATTCTGTACATTTGTTTTGATTCTGTTTTAGTACAACGTGGAAAGCGATTCTCTGTATTTCAGTTTAATTTTCCAGTTCTGTTGCACGAGCTGTTATCGAACAGTTTTCACCATCACAGTGACCTGATTCCACCCTTGGTGAACTAGGCTTGTTTGCAAAAGTAGAATTTGGGGACTGTATTCCTTTCCAAATAGGATATTTGGAAAACAAGAACTTTTCCTGCTTCCCTAAAGATTTAAGAAAAAAGGAACTAACTGAGAAACTCCTCAATCCACTGACAAGAAATCTATTTGATTTATATGTTATGTAAAGATGAAATTTAATTCAGGTATTTGTAATGAAAATGTCCTCCTTCAGTATAGTTTAGAAACAATGTCCTTTTTGATATTGCAGCTCCCCAAGTGTTGAAGTTAAACAGAAACACCTGGGAGCGGACCCCAGCCTTTCAGTTGCTTTAACTGAGCAAAAGAAGCTCACTTATTAGCCCTCTGTATGAACGAGACAAATGAAATGGCTGCAAATATACAAAGGAGATAGCAAGGTGGAGATTTTCAAAGTTGTCAAAGGGATTTGGAGTCCCAGAACAGTTGGTTTTGAAAGCCCTATGTTAAAAGCTGTCCATAAGAAAAGGAAAAAAAAAAAAAAAAGTGGAGAGGAAGCTTAATTGTGAGAGAAAACCTAGTCCTTCAGGCTTCACCTTTATATTCCTTCCTCCCTTAAGAGATCTTTCCTCCATTCAGATCACTGCTGCAGCAGGACAGTTGGCTTTGGAGATGAAGCAGGATCAAGGAAGTCTCCTTCTGTCCCCTCCAGCTGTGGGGCCTCTTCTGCTTCATTGTCTCCTCCTGCTGCTGTGTCTACTAGCTGGGACCTGAGCTGTTGCATTGCAGGAGCTCCCTCCCTCTTCTATTACTAATTTGTGTGCGGAGCCCTAATTACAATTTACCAAAATGTTTTTCCATTTTCTATCTATCATATTCTAAGTCTATAAAAGAGTGGGTGAGAAGACTTGTCAGTAAGTCACACCTCTTCCATTTTTTAAGCTATATTTTTAGTTGACTGACTCAGATGGACTTTTGCTGTCAGAACACCAAAAAAGCCTTACCCAGTGTGTGCATCTTTCCACAATCAGTCATTTTGAATTTGAGATTTGAGTTCATGAAAGGATGTATTTGTATCCTCAGCTTACTGATTATTTTTGCCCTACATGTTGCTTCAGTCTCCTGAAGACGGAGGGTAGAATTTGCAGAGATGTGAATATAACATATTGCAGCTTTACTAGTTGCTTCTTCCGATATATAGTTTCAGTAGTAAGCGTTTGCCGTACATGGCCCAATTGCTGTTGATAGGTGACCTGAAATTTAGCTCTATATTGCGTGTACTGATTGGTCTGTGGTCCCTGCAGTGAGACTGAATTTTTTCATTGATCAGATCATTTATTTAGGGGGTAAAAGAACCTGCATGAGTGATAGGATATGGAAAAAAGATCAGTTGCTGCTCTTGTTTAATTGCTCTCATTATTCCTCCATGTCTAGCACTTTTCTGCTGTGTTTTCTTTTGCAGGATTATGTCGTGTTCTTTAATAATGCTCTATGTTACTGAAAAATGTCTGTAAATTGTTTTCTCCAGCAATAAAAGCCTTTTCTTATCTCTTTTACTTGCCTGCTTGCCTGTATCCAGAGTTACCCATGCATTCTTACACCCACCTGCATACAGCAAATGCACCTGCATGAGCACACACACAATTCTTTCTGTGGAAGGTGAAATTGCTAGAAAGTCTTCCTTATCTTTACATGCCGATCATTCTGCATAGTGGTATACGAGCTTTTTCTAAGATGTATCCTAAGTAGTTGCTTGAAGTGAAAGTCCAGGTCTGAACACCTTGAAACTGGAAAAATTATTTGATCTGAAACTTTGCAGCTAATGTGGTCTTCAACACAGAGGCTCAGGGTGAGGCTCTCATCTAAGGAATTGCTGCTTTCCGAAGCGTACGTCAGTCTTAATTTAAATCACTTCCATTATGGTCAGAGTGTCTTAAATGTTTCATGCTGTAAACATCCCTAACAGGAAACAATTCATTCCTCATTGATCTTTTCTGGCAGTTTGCTTCCACCCTCCAGTGGAGTGGAGAAGTGCACCTTTGGGTTCGCCTGCCATACAGCTGACTGTTTCAAAACCAGTATTGACATTCCTGAAGCTTCATGATGCCTATCAACCTAGGGGAGCTAAGGCCTGAGTGTCTGATGTCTCCTAAGTAGTTGTCATAGAAAGGGACAAAGTGCTGACTGGGTGATTGCAGGAAGGCCTGACCCAGCTGTCCCAGACAAGGTGACGTGAACTGTGCAATGTCACCAGACTGGGTTTGGTTCTTTGATCTGATCTCTTCACAACATCTTAGGGAAGCCAATGAAATTCCCTTTGTCCTCATGTTCTTTCTTTGGTAGCAGAGTCATAGCCTTGCTGTGTATACTTTTTCTTGTTTTCATATGTGTTAAGACATGCCTGTTACCAGAGCCTTTGTGGTTGTCTTTGTTTCAAAAGGATTTTACAGGCACATCACTAGCTTTTATGTCCAGTAAAATAGGAAAGTGTAAATTCACTTGCTACCCTCCATGGCACAGTATCAGAAACAACAAAAGAACTGGAAAATGAGGGCAAAGGAACTTCTGTCTTCATTTCTCCGTTATTGCAGGAGGTCACTGGGGTAACCTTCAGAGGAGTGCATTCCTTGCAAAACCTGACTCGTTTCTAAGTTGAAACGAACACAGGAGCTTGTGATGATTTGGCCAACACAGGTTTCTCTAATTGGAGCAAATCCACGCTGAGGAGAGGGCTCCTGCTGCAGCCCCATGCCAGGCTGGGGCGGGGGTAAGCAGACCCGTGCTGAGGACCGGGTGCTGCACAGCTGATCTCTATTCCCATCAGAGGTGTGCAAGAGCCATTCCTCCCTGGGGCAGTGTGGGATATAAGGGTGGGCTCCTGTTCCTTTTTATATGGGAACAACCCTTTTCCCCCCTAAGAAGCTATTTGTAGAGTAGCAGCTCCTGGTATTTGCTGGCCCCTCTGCAGGAGTATCCATGTGAGTAGAGCATCTAATGGGTGATCTCTGAGCTAGCATGCTTTCTGCAGCTTGAATTCTCCCTTCTGAGGTTGCTGGTACTTTGCCTGCCTGCTGGCTAGCTTGGGTTGTTATCTGATATGTGTATTTCTGGTGCATATTTAGTTTGTGGAAAGCCTAAATGTTTTGTATTATGTTCTATCTACAAGTATTTCTTTGTACAGGCTGCACAGTGAATGTTAACAGCACAGCTGCTTGTGTATGCAGCGAACAGGTCAGGGAGAAGATACCATACATGCTAATGAACGCACTGCTTGGTTTGCTGCTATCTAGTGGCTCTCATAGCATTTGTTGGGTAATGTTTAGTAATAATATTACTTAGTAATAATTCTTCCAAAGTTGGTTAGAAGAACTGTGGCTGTTGAAAGGTAGTACTAATAGGTACATCTGGCCTGAGAATTACAGTGTAAACTGCAGGGCAGTATATGTAGTATAGACAGTTTTAATTAAACTCTGTTCAAAAGCCATGTAGCTCATTAAAATGAGGGGATGCCAAGTTGTCAACTTGCCAGTCAAACTAAAAGGGTTTCCATCTAACAAAGTGGATGGACCTGAAAAATGTGGATCTGAAAAATAGGGTTTATTGAAATTCAGCACCTTTGAATAATCATGTGCTAAATGCATCTGCCCTGTGAAGAAACACCACAATGGAGTTATGCCTGGCACACTGAAGCTTCCTGAGTAATGAAAACAATGTGAGGCAAGTACAGGCTGTGCAGTGGGAGCCCTTGAGGGCAAAGGGCAGGTGGGGAGATGCACAGTGAAAGGCGCTGAATGTGCAAGATCACTGCTGCACGCATCTCTGCTGGTTTAAAGAATTCTTTCAGCATCTGAGCTTTAATATTTTACGTAAGTGTCAGGGACTCTGTGCAGGTGTGACTGGGCCGCTACAGACTGTGGCTACATAATGCTTTACCTGGGTCCCTTACTAAGTCATTTGCAGGAGTATGATGGTGCTATAGATCTAAGATAATGCCATGGGAGTATCTGTAGTAGATGCATTTCAATTGTGGTATGAAAGTACAAGTTTGACCCCTTACAAATTATTTTCAGTTTGCTATTTGGGCTTTATGCAAAATAACATTGTAAATCAGATTTAAAGAAGTTGAAGGAAATCAACAGCATCATTTCTGGTTTTTAAGTTACTAACCCATCGGTAACTGAAACCAGACTTTGTTCTGTCTTACAAATTCAAGGGAATTCATAGGTCTGATATTAATAGTGGTATTCAAAACTGACAATTTTGATATGTTTTATCTTTACTACTCAACTCTGAGGAAGAGTAATACTGTATATTCTGATAATCTTAAGAGGAAGGGGCTCTACAAAACTGTTGTGTTAGCAATAACTCGGAAGAAAAATGGAAGAGCAATATGTCTGTTGCACTGTGGTAACTGTTCTTGCTGTGGGTGTTTCAAGTGAGGGGTATTCTCAGGCTTGCATATCCCTACTGTCCATTTCAGAAGCAGCAAGGAAACCAAATAATCAGAGCTGCACAGCCACGCTCTGGTCTAGTAGCCAAGTGTGTCTCTGGTGTCCTTGGTTTCTGGCTAGCACTCTGACTGCTGGACCTTCCTCTCCATCAATACAAATGCTAACCCGTTTTCAGGGCTTTGCTCCGAAAATGCTGCTGCGTCAGTTTCAGGCTATCAAGAACATCTGAAAGAGATCAGCCTGCTCAGCATGTGCTTGCTAGAGCCATTACAGCTGCAAGGAGTGAAATATGGAACAAACTGGGAGTGGAGTGTGTTCCACCTGTCTTGGATCTCTTGTTCTCCTACCTGTGTTGAATAAGGGTGGATCCATTTTTTTTCTTGTATTTGAAAGTTTTGCTGCCCGTATCTTTCATATCCCAAAGGAAATTATCAGGAACACCTAAGGAAGTCGTTCAGGTTTAGTATTTACACCACTTCATCGCATAATGTTGTTCACTCATATTCCCTGTATTTACAAGCAAAGTCAGCTCCTTTTATGAATTCATGCCATAGTTCATGGCTCTAAGGAAGGCAGTTCTTCTGCTTCCCAGGGTATTGGAGAATTTCTGCCATCTCCCAGAAGGGTCCACAAGTGACCATGAAGGTGTACAACAGCTAGGGAACGTAAAGCAGAGATCAAGACACTTGTTCCTCATGTAGGAAGTGTTATTAAGGTAACAGTATGTTGCAAGCTTGAAGAAAGGCTGAACAAAATTGCAAAAAAAAAAAAGTTCAGAACACTGAGGGGGTATGGAGAGGCTGAAAGTTGTGGAGGAGTTTCTTTGTGCATAAGACACACCAAAAAAAAAAAAAAAAGTGAAATTGTGGTTCCATGCTAATTTGTGGTCCTCACCAAGAAGGTAGGCCTGCTCTTTTCTTGCCTTGATCTTTCTGTTATGGATCTTTCTGCTATATTTCTGTGCCAGCACTTACTGCTTTTGCAGCTCTGTGATGAGTCAGAGCAGGGTGAAGGGTAAACTTGCAGGAGAGCCATGACTAGTTTTCAGTAGAGTGGTTCAGGTGAATGGAAAGAGGCTGGGGATCAGGAGCTAAGGGGGCAGGAATGCCTCCTTTGGATATCAGCCTGGGCTTTAATATTGTCAATAAGCTTCGCGAACAAAATCTTGAAAGCTATGGCGTTTAGCCTGTTTATGGTCATGAGTTGTGTGTCTCTGCAAGATTTGGAATGCTAACCACTCTAACTTTAGTACATGTATTCCTCTTCCCTAAATCACTCTTCTGTCTGGATATAATAAGCTTAATGTCTCATCTTCCAGTGTTGTTACAAATACTTTTCTCTCTGAATTCAGGTGGGAAGGGCCTCAGTAATGAACAAAACAATGATTGTTGTATCTCATCACTGCATCTCAGGGCTGTTGTGATGCTGATGATTCAAGGATGCTCAGAAACTGGCGAATCTCAAGCAGCATAGACATTGAGAGTGTTCTTACAAGATGCAAGGAACCTCACTAATACACCTTTTGCTAATGTGCACGCAGAAAAATGCCCGTTTCCCTGCCACATTTAGCAAAGATGTAACAGCAGAAAGCTGCAGTGAGACTGGGCTTTTTTGTTTTTTCATTACTGAAGACTTTTTTTGCTTTAAGAAATGTACCAAGGGACACTTACAATGACATTAAGAAATATTATTGTAAATAAATAATGCTATCAATGATACTTGCAAAATAAATGAACAATGTACATCATGTGGCACATTATGCATGCATTTCTGTTATTATTGTTGATTTACTTAGTATCTAAGAAAATGCAGGAATTTTCCATGTGTTTCATAATGAAAGACCTGCGAAATGATAGTTCAGTGCATAAATTTAGAGACCAAAGGCTACAGTTTGATCACACAGGCAGGTAACTCTGCTGACCTCTGATTGTAATTTTGTGTATGGATAATAAGTAGGTGAAAAAGAAGAAAAAATAGTTTTTTAGATTTCCTCTGATAATAGAAACTTATTTAATTCTAAAATGTTTTTATATGTATTGTAGGCCTGATTTCTTTTTTTTTTTGGAGATGATTTTTTTGGAAGTTAATGAGAAGGTGAAATACTCTGTTCTGAACTGAACACAGCAGTATTTTGACATAATTTTCGCTTTCAGCTGTCGAGGTGTTGTGGCATTACTTTGTGGTGTGTGTTTTTTTTTCCTTAATCCAACCACTTGCTGAGTATTTTTGCAAGGAAACTGATTCTAAGTCTACCTTTTGTCTTCTGATTTTTACCCTTCTTTCTGATCTCATGCAAACTAGAGTTAGTGTTTTCACCATTGCAACAAAAACTTGTGGCATACAGCTTGTGTAACAGCCTTTAGTTTTGTGGGGGAAAGATGAACAAAATGACAAAACGTAAAAATCAGTTAATTGCGTACTAGTTTTTCCTGTTTAATGCGTTTGTCAAGAAGGCAGTTCCTATTTTGAGAATGTTATAATTGGAAGGTTGAAAAAAATTTGGTGGCTGGAAAGAGAATAAAGAATGACACTACCACAAAATTTGATGTCTAGCCTGCTAGAATGTTATAAATTAAACATGAATTTGATGGACATATGAAATAGTATCAGAAATTTGAAAGTGGAATATAGTTCACTGCAATACACACATGCATTCACGCAGGCTAATATTATCAGACTCATTTTGCTGAAAACATTGGAGAAACTTTTAAAAGAAACTCTTACATTTTAAAGGAAAGCAACAATTCAACAACATCAATTTTAAGTGTAGTTTAGAAATCTGGTGTTGGCAGAGTGTTGGGTTTTGGTTCTGCTTAATGGGACTTTTTTCTTTTTTTTAACTTAGAAATATTTATACCAGTTATGTAGATAACGAGAAAATGCTAGCACCATCTATTGGATGAGAAATCCTTCCTAAGCCTATATTCTTCCTGTTATTTTTTTTATACAAAAGCAGTGTATTCATTTGAAGCTGAGATATCTCTAAATAGACAGTATTCAACAGGACATTTCATTTCATCTGTTTTCCAATAAATACAGTAACTTAATTAGTTGCAACAACTGAGAAAGATGAGGATTTTATTGCTGCAGCATGAGAGCTTCCTTGTGTTAGGAATATAGCTAATGCTGCTGATTATTTAGAAAATCCTCGGGCTGTGCATGCTAATACTATAGCTATTGTTTTAGGGGGACATGAGGCAGTACATGGAGCTTGGTGCATCTGTTATTTTTGCCAAAATTTATTTGTTAAGCCATTTGTGCTCATCTCTTCCTAAATAAAAGGCATTCGGGGAGGGGGGGAAGCCTGCCTGAGCTGATTTCTTTGAAAAACCTTTATGCTGAGCTAGAGCTCAAATCTCTATTTTAAATATAGTTACTGAAGAGCTAGCTCTTCACTTTTTTTAATACATTATTTATCCTTCCATATACACGAATACAATTGACACGAAAGGCATAAAGAATAGTTATTTATTTCCACTCCTCCTCTCTTCCTTCTTTCCTATTAACATTATCTCCTTGGTAACACATCCCATGAATTGTCTGTGATATGCCAGTTACTGCAGTTGGTTTAGTGTCTTGCTGCTTAAATGTATTTGAATTTTGTCTGTGATGTCCCACCCTAAATGGTGAACTCTTTAAAATGTTTTTTTTCCTTCCCTACCCCCCACTCCATCTTTTCTGTGTGTTTTTTCTTTTTTTTGTCTTCATTGATCCTAGGTGTAACACAACCCCTGCCTCTGAAATGAATGATATTGAACTTAATTGAGCCAGAATTTCTCAAAAGATCTCTATCTTTTAATCCTATTTTAATATCTAAAAATGTTCAGGTACATCTTTTTAGTATCTCTTTTGTATATTAAGTAATACCTCATCTGAATGTATGTTTATGTATAAAATTAACAAAAAAGGACCACAAGCCATCTTTTTTCTCAACAGTACCCTCGTGAAAGAACCTACTGACTCTGGCCTTAAGGATTCGATAATGTGTAAACAGAATCCGCCTGGCTCTAAAGTGCTACCACTTTTAATAGAAATTATGGCTGAGAAGGTGTGGGTTTTTTTTTTTTTCCCCAGGGGGCTGATCAGACAGGTTTATATGTAGTTCTTGGAAAACTATGGGTGTCTGCTATATTACTATAATGTGTAGATTCTGTGTGGGGTCCTCACAACTGATGGAAAACTATTGGGCTATTTGGTATAGGATAATATTAATCTTTGAATTTCTAAATTGACTTTGATACCAGCTACTTGAACTTATTAATTTCATTTTGATACCAGCTACTTGAACTTATTAATTTCATTACCAAAGAGAACCCCTCTAATTTCCTTGCCATATTCAAATTGACTTGCACCCTGGAGATGTTCCTCTTTCATCTATTCAAAAGTTATTGAATGGCTTCCCAAATAAACACAAGGACACAAATTACATCCAGGCCCTCAAAAAATGTGCATTTGGAGCCAGTCATCTTCTATGAATAATTTTGGCTTCATTGATTCAGAATTTTCTAGTAATGAGAAACACTACGTTGGCTATGGTTAAAGATGTGCTTAGTTAGCTCTGCTAAGTATCTTGGTGGCTCCTTTCCTTTTGTAGTAATGAATGTAAACAGACAAGTGGAGATATCTTATTTCTGGTTCTGCTTTCTGTGGCAGACACCTCCTTTCAATGTCCCATGTTCAGTCATGCAAACTAGAGTTCTCAGAAATGGCTTGCAGTTCTGGATACCTCTGCAATCCAATGTGAATGAGCTTTCAAAATTACTGGTCCTTACTAGCAGTGCTGTCTTTAATGTGTGTATTATAAAATGGAGATAATGATGGCAGTAATCTTAGTAAAATACATTAATATTTGCAAAGTGAATCTCTAGCCAGTACAGACTCCAAAATGCAAAGTGCTGGTCAAAACTATGCAATAGCTGGAGATATTGCAGAGGACAATTTCCATTATTTAATATGGAGATAATCCTAGTGAGATAGCTAAGGTATTGGCTGTGCTAGGGGAAAGAAAGCTCAGCATGAATTACCCTCTGACAGGACTTGTATGTCTCAGGTGCTAAAAGCAGCTTAACTGCCTCTTCCCTGGGACTGTGCATGTGGCTGTGTGTGTGCATAGACAGCTGTCACCAGGACACACACTTGTGTAAAGCATCTCAAATACAAGTGAATAGGCAAACTCCTTTTTTCTTGTCAAGAAGATTAGATTATGTTGAGCTACTCCGTTTGTCTCACATGATTTGTTCATTGGTGATGAAACTGGCACTTGCCTATATGTTAAGCGTCCAAGAAACAGCAATAGCTTCTTGGCAAATAGATGAAGAAACCTCTCCAACTCCAGTGCTAAAAGGTTGAGAATAGTGTTGTCAGTGTCGGGTGCCTGAGAGGGTAGGTACTCATCTGTGTAGATGTAAAGATATTGTGTAAGCCTTTAATGTGTAGAAACTTTAAGTACACTTGTTTTTGTCATTGTAAATGATCTCTATGCTGGGTAAGATCCTTTATTTCAGTAACTTGTACACTGAACCCCATGGACCTCTTTCACTAAGGTGGAAGTAATCCTTATTTATCTACTGAAATAAGGATTTGTTTTGGAGTTAGTAGAAACACTTGCCAAAAACACGGGTGTTTCAATATGCAAGTATAATGTCATATTATCCTTACCCTTTGTGACTGACATGGTCTACATAGGTGGGAAGCACAGAGAGTGGAGAGAGCAGGATTGTCAAAGAGAACTAGGTTCTAGGTCTTCTAAGCATTGTTCTGCCACATATCTTAGAGAACATGAATAAACAAATCCAAAGAAAGGTATTTAAGTAAGCTAGCAACTAATGAATCTGCCCTTCTAAACAGCTGGGAAGCTGAAGGTTTTTGCTGCAGCAAAGCTGGGAAGAGAAATGTCAGACTCTTTTGTTTTTCGAAGACTTTTGAGATGCATAAACCAGGATCATGCAACTTGGCCACTCTGAACATAGAGGAAAGTGCCTGAGTCATGAATATTTCAAATAGGGTGCCTAGAAATCAGTGCCAGTACTTCTCAGGAATGACTTGTGAATGGCATGGTGAACTCCCAGCTAAGAAAGGAATGGGAGTGGAAAGAGACATGTTAGTTGCTGGAAGAGTAAATGTTGGTAATGTCATGTAGGAAAGCTCAATTCTGATTGTATTTGCAGATTTTCTGAGCTTGCTTGTTTCCTCTCAGTTGACGTGTCTAAATTCTTAATGTCAATTACCCGCAATGATGAGGAAGGCGAGAAGGGGAAATTACCCGAGCTGTCAGCACAATGAGCTGCGCTATTGACAAGGAGCATTTACCAGGCGTCTTTAAAGGTTGTTTGCTTTATCAGCCACATTGGCTGTGTTATAAAAGAGATACAGTAATCTTTCACACAAGCTAAAACTGACAAATACAAAGCCTTTGACGGAAACAGACACTGTTATTAGGTTACACATTCATAGCAGGATTTTCGTATGATATCACCTATTTCAAGAGAATAAAGACTGCCCAGGCTGCAGACTTAGATTACAGGTTTTATCCTTGCCAGGGCAGGAAGGTGGTGTGCAGAACAAGCCCAGAGTCACTGGGGTTTGGCAGAGAAGGAGGAGCACTGGTGCAGTGTATGCTTTCAGTACACCTTCTGGCTTTGAAAGAAATCTGACCCCACATGTCAGTAGGAGCTCTTATCATGGTTGCTGTCTCACACTCTCTCTCAGAATGAATTGCCCTCAAAGTTCAGGAGACCCTTCTGGTCCAAGATACAATTGTTTTTCACAATTAGTTGCAAGAGAAGTTTTGAATCTGGCCTGCCTACTTTATGCGTACAAGAGACTTACAATGTACTGGGCTATGATACTTTCAAAAGTCTTGCCAGACTTTGTTTCGTGTTGGGCTTAATTTCAAACCTCAGCACAACCGTTCAAGTTGAGCTGTTGGGTATTATAGTTGAGGCCATAAGTTTGTCCAATCATAATATTTTCAGAATCTGACAGGAAATTTCCTATGTACTTGGGTGTCATGACTTAGGCAAACAGCATTATATTTCTACCTGAAGGGTGTAGCCTGAAAAAACATCAAAAATGGGCAAGCTCTGTGTTTGTGTGTGTTATCCATGCATGTGGATCTTGCATATGTTTTTATAATATTCTGGGGGTGTTCAGATGAGTGAAAGATTTACCAAAAAGCCTGAGAGGATGAGCTTGCAGGGATACCATAAGATTATACTTTGCATGAGTGGCAAGTGAAAGAGCTCATCCAGGTGTTGGGGAGGATTAAAAGACCATTAATGGCAATGAAGAAATTAGGTCAGGCAATCTGCAACCCAGGCAACAAAGACAGGGCTTCTTACTGGCTTTCAGCTCCAGGAGTTGCTCTGAAGGTAGTGTTGTTGCCTGGATTATATCCCTAGTTCCAGTACAGTTACTTGTTTTCTCAGGAGTCTCATCAACGTGTGTGCGCAAACATGTCCCCTGGTAGAAATTGCACTGATGCTGTGCAAGGAAATACCTAACAAAGGGCAACAATGACAGCTTTGGAGGAGGCTGCTTGCAAGACCAATTAGGGGGGAATTAGGGTCAAGTCCAAAGTTGTTTCAATAAAATATATGAAAAATACTACTGTAGAACACAAAATTAGTGTAAACCAAAACACTTCCCTCTCCTTTTTTTGAAAAATAAATAATAAAAACTTCAAGCCATACAGAGTAAAGCAGTCCTAATTCCTCTTCCATTCGACTCTGTTTAGAGGAATTCCCTTGCTACACAGCTATGGCTGAACAGAATAAACTAAGTTCTTATCCTTGGTGGCCTAAAATAATTGCTTTTTATAAATATTTTAAGTATAAGCAGAAAGTGCCCTTTGGCTTACAGATTATCCTCAGATTAGGATCAGGACATGTCAGATAAATGACAGTTCAAAGACTGTCATGAATAGTTAAGGTACATCATAAAGGTAGGCAAAGCACAGCAGTGTTGGCCTAGGGAATGCAGGCAGACAATTGGTGCTCTTAAATTAAGAAGCTATAAGAACTTTTTTCCACTGGGACTAGCAAAATAAAAAAGGAAGCATTATACCATTTGCCTCAGTGCATTGGCTACAGCTGTGTCAGTGACAGCTTTTTTTGTTAGCTTTAAGTTAATACTGAAGGGTGGTCTCTGTGGTCCTTCTGGACATCCCAACTTGTTGGAGAGCTGATGGGATAAGTGTGTGTGTGTTGTAATTCAGGAAGTTAAATTCTCCAGCCTGATTTTTCATGAAGCTGCAGCTGGATATTGCATTCACTGCTAGTCCTAAAGTCCTATGCCCCGTACCTGCGTGGTGGCGTGGGTCAGGCCCTCTCTCTTCTGGGCGCATGCCCTTCCTGGGAAGGCCCCTGTGCCCAGAGCTCTTGTAGCAAAGAACCCAGCAGTTTCCTTCTGCCCGGGGCTGGGCCCTTGTGGCTCAGCATGATGCAGCTTTTGCTGCTCCGTTTCCTGAATTTGACCCTTCTATTCCCACTGTTTGTACATTCCTAAAACAAAGACTTCTTACCAAAGGAAAAAAAATATAGTATAAGAGGAAAATGTTTTTAATAAATTAAGATGTTCCAGCATGCTGAACTTTCCTGAGCTTCTTAAAACCTGTTTAGCCTTAGGAAGGGCACATTTCTCAAGAATCCTAGTGAAATGTCTGGGGATATCAGCATGTTCCTTGTGAATGTGTCCTGGAAACTGCTCTTGCAAAAATCAAGTGTTTTGTCTTAAAACCTTGTTGTAGCCTTTGCCTCTTTCTGCGCCTTTTGGTAGCAGAGTAGTGTATTGGTTAGCTCCATACAGGGTTAAACCACAATCGCAGCCTTTGCAGTATCTCAGGTATTTTTGGAGATGATGTTAATGAGGTTATTGACCTCCTTCCTGCCTCTGCGCAGCTCAGTCTGTCTTGAACCAGCTCCTCATGTACATACAGCTAATCCCCTGTGCTACAGTCTCTTTGCACCACTGGGGTGTATGTATTTCAAGGAAGAAAGCAAAGATTTCTGGAAGTATGTTTTGTAAAGTAATCTAAAATGTTTAAAAGCTGCTGTTTACAGCAAGCATTACTACTAACGTAAAGTATTAGAAAATATTCTTTCATCTCTTTCAAAAACCACTGGTAACTCTTCTGTTCTGGGCATCACATCACACCAATTTTTATGCAATACAATTACTTTTTTCTAGGGGAATGTGAATCCCTTGTTATGTTTCTTCACTTCTGGCTATGATGTAAATCAATTCCATATGAACAGTACTTATCTGAAACTATGCAAGATCTTCTGAATATCTATAAATTCTCTTCTTCCCAGCATTGCTAGAGGAGCTGGAAATAGAAACTGAGGAGATGAGGGTTGTGGTCTACTAACGCCTTTGTTGCTTCAGCAATAGTCTGCTTTGATCTCTGGGTGAGGCTGCATTGTAAAACCGAGGATTGCAGTGACTTGCAGGCAGGCAGGATTTCTGTTATTTTATTAATGAACATATTAGCCCTGTCCTTTTCAATTTGAACTCTTGTTTGCTTTTTTAAACTTTCTCTAGTTTGAGTCGACTGTCTAAAAAACATTCTCTCTTCATAACGATGGATAGGTTAAGATTCATTCAGAACATTTACTCTGACCTCCTGAATTACATGGGCTGCAGAATTTTGCTAAGTGATTTCCTCTATCGAGTCAAGCTTAAACTAGAACATACCTTCTAGAAAAGGTGTCCAAGCGTGATGTATGAAGTCAAGGGACAAAGACAACATAACTCTCAGTAGTTTGCTTAAATATTTTACTTATTTTTTTTCCTTAAGCTTTTTTTAAAAGCTTACTGTAGCCTGACTTCAGTCATCTGCTTCTGGCCTTTAAGTGGTAGATGCAAGAGTCTGTCAGAAATATTTCTTTGCTTATGTTCTTTTTATATATTTCGTGAATATCTTATGAAAAGACAGGCTTTCTACATCTCTGGAGCTTCTTTTTTAGGGTGGGGGGATCCTTTAATTTTTTCATGTCCTTTTCAAAGTGTAGGCATCACAACTGAATGTGCTACTCCGCTAATGATCTAATTAAATTAATCTTGCAGCAGTAAAAACACCTTCTGGCTTCTCAGCATACTCTTTCCTAGGTATCTGCATTTAGTACTCACTTCATCACTGGACTGCCTTTAGAGTTCGTGTCCTGCTAGCTATCCAGCCATGACCCTGGTCCTGGATGTATGACTGGGGTTTTTGGTATAAACCAGCTTAAGTTGCTCCTTGGTTATTCAATTTGAGGCACAGGGATTTGGGAAAACACCGGAAAGGGTCCAGGGCACTGGTTGAATCATCTCTTGAAATTGGAACCAATCTGAAACATACATTACTTCTTCAAGTTGATGATTACCGTTCAGTTTTTCGTCTAAATGACATGCATTCATGCCTGTAAGAATACCGGTAACATGATTCCTTTTTTTAACTAATAGGAATGTAACTAGAAGCAATGCCTCCAAACTACACTCAGACTTTTATGTTAGATTGTGTTACTTGTCAGGAGTTTAGCAGCTTTCTTACTTATGATCTTGCTTCATTTTTTGACTGTTGATATGTTGACACCTGTTTCCTTGGGCAAGAAGCATGTCTAATGGCCTCCATGGCCTCCTTTTAATCTAGCTTATTGCGTTGGTGTAACCCATTAATTTGCTCAAGCAGTATGTTAATAAATAGAAGACCCTGTATATCTCATTTCCCTAAGTTCAAAATGCCTCCTTAGGGGACTTTTTAAAGTAAATGGAAATAATCCTATTATTGTCAGGGTGGGAGATCAGACACTGAGACATAGATCTCTGCTTAGTATCCTGCTTAAATCCTTAGAAATAACTGTTTTCCAGACTGTTAGAAGGAGGCAAACCACCTAAAGTTTTTTAATGAGTTAAAGAATAAGAATTCAAAGAAGTATTGTGAATTTGCTCACCAACATTTTTAGACCTATTTTTAGTTGTTTGAACATGTTGACTCTTACATAAGATTCATTCAGAATATATAAACTATGCGGTAAATATTCCCAAATGTGAGAGTCATATTTTCATCCATTTTGTTTCTGTCTTTCACATTCTAAAATAGGCCATGGGAGCATTTCAGATATATTTCTGTGATAGTTGCATGAAGTTCTAGCACTGATTCATAAGCATACATCATGTATTAATGAACATTGCAGGCAAGTCAAGACTTGGGCAAGAAGATGTATGCCATTTATATGTGTACCATGGGGGGTGTGTGTGTGTGTATACATATACATAAAAATAAGTTCTGTTTCTTGATTAAATGAGCATGTTGCTCTTTTTGTCTTGTCTGCTACACTACAGCTACTTGATCACCAGCTTACAAAATGACATCCTTGGCCATGGGTGCATCTCTGCTGCTTTTGGTAGCTGTGCTGGAGTTCATGCTCAGATGCACAGAGCCAAGCTGACTCTTATCCTCCTGCCCAGAGAGGCAGAGGTTGCACGTGAACCCAACATCATGTTCCTGGGTTTCTCTGCCAGCAGGGAGAAAAAGCAGAGTCTGATTAAACACTGTTGAGGGATTGTGGTCTCAAGTGCAAGGTAGAGCCTTCTGGTAATATCATACAACCATGCTATCTTGCTACTGCTGCAAGATATTGGGTGAGCAGGAATGGTACTTGACTCTGCACGAGTGTAGCTTAGTCTCCTTATGTGGGCAAGGTTACAGTTTCCAAAAAAAAAAACAACCTTTTTTCCATGGCTGCTGAAAATTAATGAAGACTTAGGAGTATATTATGTTCTATTCAGTTTACTACTTCTCAGCTCCTACTAATCTTAGGTATAACTGTAGTATGATTATGCATACTGTCAAGGACTAAGACCCAAAAAGAACTTGGGGGGGGGGGCGGCGGTGATGTGGGGAGGCATGATGTTGGGGCAATGGATCTAACTCCTTTAATTGTATTGTCTGGAACACTGCAGTGAAATTAAGATCAGCCTAATCTATTTAAAGAAATGTCTTTTGCTATATTTTATCCTTCACATGCATCACTCTAGAGTGAATAGAAAAATATATTGACATCTCTCCCTCTTTTTACAAAAAAAAAGAAATCTTCAGCATCTACTTGGTAACAACCTTGAATAATGATAAAATCATGGGCTCTGAAGTTCACAACTTCAGTTTGACCAGTACCTTTCCTAAACAACTGGGGCAACAGCCCTGTGAGGGAGGTTTCATTGCTGTAGGCTGCACAGAGGGCTGTAGCAGGGGTGCTCAGGCTGGAAATGCCAGCTGGATTGCGGATCTGCCTTCAGAAATACTGAGGAGGGAGTGCTGCACAACCAGCCAGGGCATGGCTGTCAGCGGTGGTGAGGCCTGGGCTAAGTGTTGAGGTAATGCTGCCAGGTGTTCAGTTCAGCCAGCCACTGCCTGCAGGTAAAGCTTGACTGGACCAGCAAATCAAAAACAACTAGTACTGAGTTGCCATCTACAGATGTGTAGGGAAGGAGAAACCACTGCTGCTGATCTGCAGTGCTGTGTGAGAGTCGCTGCTGTCTCCAGAAAAAGAGAGGCGGTCTCGGATCCTGTATCTCTTGCCATGTGCTGCTTCCTCCAGGCAGAATTAAAAGCTGGTCTTGCATAAGTGTTTCTGAGCATTCACAGAATAAATAATAGGGAAGGGGAAGCATTGGAAAGATTTAAAACAAAGAAAGCCTTCCCAGCCTTGCCAAACTAAATAACTTTAAATAGTTTTCCTTTTGAGAAACAGTCAAAGACTGGCATTGCAAATGAACAACTGCCTCATGAATATTAATCACTTTTCCTATTTTCTTCCCTCTAGAAGGAAGAGGGGGGAATTGCTTCTGCTGCTGCTCCCCCTGCCCACCTAGTCTACAAGTGTTTGCAACTCAATGCATATATCCTGTTCATTGGCATCTACTTATTTCCTGACCTGATTCTGCAAGGAACTGCAGGAAAAAAATAATTCCTCTTTCCTAAAGGAAACTGCTTTACCCAACAGTGAATGTCCTTGGCTAGGTTCATAACGTCTCCCAGATGTTGCCAGTGGTGGTCAGTGGGACTTTACTGCTCCCAAATATTCCCATGCTGTAACTGTGCTTGGGGTACATGTGCCTGACTCGAAGGTGAGGCGCAATGTGGTCATTACAGGGCACTTACAGAATTGTGTTGCTGCCACCAGGCCTGTAAGTCTACAACTAATTGTTTAGATTAATACCAAGCAAGGTAAATCAGTTTATAAAAGTAAACACAATGGAGTGTCTCTGTTCCTCTACCTGCAAGAGGAAAGTAAATTGCTGTGCTTGGTGGGTCTTAACAAAAACCATGCTATTCTTCCCCTGTTACCATGATAATTTTGACTTCCATGCTGGAGATAGAGTGCTGAGTGTGGAAATCTGAAGTGTTTCATTTCCTATTATGGAACTGAGAGATGTTCAGTCTGGGGGCTGATGTGATCTGAGATTACTTAAGGGGATCCAACTGGGCAAAACCCACTAAAGCTATCTCTTCCTTAACATCAGAAAGAAGGCTTGCAGCCTCCTGTTACGTACCTTGGAGATGAAAGAACCTAACTAGGGACCCATACAATCCCAACCAGCAGTATGTTGTGCAGAGGAAGCAAAATGCAGCATTTCCACAGAAAACAAACACTGCAAATCTTCGGGGGGCGGGGGGGGAAGGTTAATCTTAAAACACATGATCAAGAGCATCTAGTGAAAACAAAGAAAAACAAATGTTGACAAAAAAAAAAAAACCAGGGCTTAGCACTAATTAATCTTCATCAGCCTGCTTCTGAAAGTCTACACGAGGAAACATAAGCTGCTCTGTGACTCGCAATATGCATCAGATGAAGCAAATTCCAAACCCATTTTGCTGGTGCATGGAGATAAGCTGCTGCTGCCAAAGCTGTTGTCTTTGAAACAGTTTTAGTTACGCTCTCCATAAAGGAGGTGCTCCAGACAACAGCCACCTTTCGGGAGGGTGCTGTGCCTGGAGCTTGCAGCAGCCGTGGTGCAGACAAAGGCTGCCCGGTGATGCTGCCTGTGCTGCGGGGCGAGCTGTGGGGTGCCTGCAGCGGCAGCGTGGCAGGGCAGGAGGAAGCTACAGCCCCTTGGCGCCACTGCTGGTCCCTCCTCTGCTGCTCACTTCCATGGCAGTGAGGAAGCAGTTCTGCTCTGTAGGTTTTCAGGAGAATGATGATTATGGGGGGGCGAGGTAGGTGTGTATATATAATAATATATATACACATCTAAGGCATTAGCAATTTTTTTTAAGTAACCTGTTTTCCTGGGGCGAGGGGAGAACTACAGCTTTGCCAAGACTTCTTGATTTCTTTTTGGAATTCAAAAAGTTCATAGATTTGAGCTATTGAACAGGCATGTTTCAGGTCAATTTGATGTTGATCTCTGTTCACCTGAATTTCTGTCATTCCTTGCAAGCGTTGTAATTTGGGTGGTTTGTGTTCCTTTTTTCCTTCTGGGCTGGGCCTTCCCTTGGTGCTCTCTCTGTTGTGGTACCCTTTGTTTGACCACTGCAATATGTTAGGAGAGTCATATTCCATTTAAAAAAAAAAAAATCTTATTCAAAGCATAGCTTTGAGGTTTCAATTTGACATTAATGTCTAAATGAAAAATATTGGCATTTCCAGTTGAAATTTTTTGGGAACTTCATGTTCTACAAAATGTGCATGATGTTATGGCTTTGTGACTGAGTTTTGGCACAAATCTTAGATGAAAAGCAATGCTGAAATATCAAATGACAGTACTGAACTTCCAATTCCTGAATAGTTCTAGCCTTTGTTTACACTATTCCAGCCTTAGTGTACTCATGGCTTTCTGTAATACTGGAGAGCAGACTTTCTTAATCAACTCCATCAAGATTTCAGTATGTGCAATAATAATTTATATATACTCCTACCAATCCGACCACAACAGAAGGAAATGTGTATTGCTCAACTAGTAGAAAGTAAATAGTAGCAGATAGCAAGTGCTGATAGTAATGGCGTGACAGCATCCTCAGTGCAATGTTACATCAGTAGCACACCCATGCGATTGACTTTAACCAAATATGGTCTCTTTAATCAAAAAATAACATTTCATTGATGTATCTGTTCAAATAGCTCTCTCCACATTTCTCTCGTCTCTTAAACCAAACTGCTTTTGCTTTACTCTTTTTTCTTCTTCTCTCCTTTGGTAGAAATTGCATCATATTTTCTCTTAACCTCTTTTTCTGTCGCTGGATGTGTATTAGTGCACCAAAGGCCCACAGACAAGCCTTCCATGCTGGAGCTGTACATTATCCTGACTATGTTTTCCTGAATATTTACATGTTGTCAAATATTTCAGCCGAGGTCACTAATCTTTGCTTTAATTGCCACGGCTCTTTTTAAGAAATAACAGTTTTGCTCAGATTATGCTATTTTCTGTGACCAGTACATTTTCTACCTTCCTAATTAGACTTGTGGTAGGAAAATAACATTCAGCTTCTAGATCCAATGCAAAATACCCACAAGGTGCAGCTGCAGTGAAATGCGAGATGCATATGTTGCGTTCTCAGTTTGTATTATATCTTCGTACTGTTAGTCTGATTGCAGCCCTCTTGTAAAATAGATCTGTTTCTGTGGTCTTCTAATTGTATAGTTTAACGCATCTCTAAAGAGATTTAATTAAAAATATAACTTTTCCTGAAAATCGCAGCTGTCTTTTGATGCTAGTTCACAATTCAGTTGACCTATCTGAAATATGATGAGTTTAAACAAAAACAAAATAAAAACCCCAGTCATATCTTTTGAGGGCTTTATTGCAGGTTTTCTAGAAAATTAGCCTTGTATATAACAATAGTCTAATAATCTAAGATAAATTCAGCTGTTCTGTTTACCCACTTAAATTTTTTTTTCTCCTGAATGATTTCTGAAGTCCCGATCTCTTACCTGCCTTGTCTAAACAAACAGCAGAGCTGGGCACAGGTGCCTCTCTAACCCAAGGTACCCATCTGGACTTCTGTGGTTAACTCCTGTAGGGCAGGATTCAGCTGACCATGTCTGAAACAAGAGTTGTCTAATTGAAAGTAGATGTCCCAAATAACTGGGTGAATCGTAGCATAGAAGTGCTTCTTATGTGTCACCAAAATAAAAATCTGGTTGACTGTCTCAGATGCTGACCTGTAATAAAGATGAATCCCATCCGTTCTCTGCTAAAAAGCTGGGAATCTCATGATACACTGTACAATCTCTTACGAGAAAGTGGAAGAATACTTTCTCCTGGAATAAAATAGCTGTGATCACATATGCAGGCAGGCCTGATCACTGGTTGAAAACACTTCTGTTCAGCCTATTACATTTTCCACAATGGGGACAGGGCATAGCCATTTGAGCAGAGTACGTTATCTGAGCACTTCAATGCCTGTCTGCCTAAGCGTGCTGTCTGGTACTGCTGTTGCCATTTCTGCTGGAGCTTGGAGAGAGACTAAAAAGAGAGGGCAGATGCTACTAGGGGAAATGGCACTTGCAGGGAATACTTGCTGATGCCGTATTTCCTATGTCCCCAGAAGTGGCAGAGCTTTGTGACATTATGGGAGGGAGTATGTTTGGCAGCTGATTGTGCTTGACATGGATGGCAATAGGCTTGGGAAGGACAGATTAGATCCCATAGGAAGGAGTAGAGATGGAGAAGGGGTGAGTAGGGGGAAAGGAAGGGTCCTCAGATCTGCACTCCCGTGGCTGGAGAACCCTGCTGTACACTGTGAAGTCCCTCGTTTTGACAGTCGTGTGGTGGTCGTTGTCTGGCCTTCTTTTCCATGTAAAAGAAATGCAACACTTTTGAGAAAAGAGGTGGCTGGATGATTGCAAATAGTCCAAGTATGAGCTTATCTCTCCATTAAATGAAATACAGAAAACATTTACGACTTCCTACAGATCGCAGCAGTGCAGAAATGGGCAGAAGCAGGCTTGTGTTAGGCAGAGCAGGATGGCTTCCATTCAAATAACCTTTGACTAGTGACTCAGTTTGCAGCCATATGGATTGCTACAGCAATCAGACCACTTGATGAAATTCTCCTCTTCAGCTGCTGTTAAAAGTAATGGACAAAAGCTTCAGTCCCCATTTAAGCATCATTTCCCTTAAGCTGGTCACGGAGTTCTGACTTGTTTAGCAGTTTGTACTGTAGTTTCTAAAAACATACTGGTCCTTTCAAAGTTCTGAGGGTCTTCTCGAAATAGTTGAGGGGCATTGTTCAGTTACAGGAGCATATAAAGCCATAAAAGGTCTTTGTGGGTGATGAAACAACAAAAAGAAAGTGAGATCATGTGGCCATGAACAGTGTTTCTACTGTATGCCAAGACTAAAAACAGCCAACAGCAAAGAACGAAAGAATTCTCAAAATAATTTTTTCCTTACACTGCATATTTTGTGCAGCTACTTGTATAAATTTTTCACTTGTTTCAGGATAGAGATTATAGTTCTGACTTAAATATTATTTTCCCTGCAACACTCTTTTCTCTTTATAAGAACTCTAATCTGTAGTAGAACTTCCTTAAGTACAGGCAGAATTGTAACAAGACCATATGGACCCAGTCTTGAATGATAATTGTCTCTTGGAGGGGGAAAAAAAAAAGACTACTCTGAGATCTTGAATGTTGGTAGTCTAACTCCACTTTGACTGAAGTCAACTGGTGTCTTTTTTCCCCACTAAATTCTGTGCAAGAGGAATCAGGCTCCAGATAAATGACTCTGAGGATGGAGATAAGAGGGAGTGTTTTTCTTTGGTAGGACTTCCTGAGGGTTTTTCTTTGCTCATCTTACAGTGTCATGGGGACTTTGGCAAAACTCAACCCAGTCTGCTGCCTAACATACTATTACATGCTTTTTAAAAAGTGCATCAGAGCAATATATTCTCTATATTCTCTTACGGTGACATTTGATGTCTGACAGCATGAGCTTTTTTTAAAGTCTAGGCTAGTTTTTCTAAAGGGATTAAATAGTAAACAAAATAATAAACATTCTAACAGGATGGCTTTGAAATTACTTTTTTGACTAAAAGTAATGGGTATGTCTGGAGACTAGGTAAAAAACTAAGATTTTAGTGTAGAAATTGATTTTCTTTTTTTTCCTCCAAAGTTGTTAGAGATATGATATTTGAAGTTGAGTTAGTGTTTAGCATATGAGTAGCTTTGTTGTCCATATGATTAGCATATACTGTCCCATTTATCTGTATAGTCAATGCTATGCTAATTGCGAGCAATAAAATTACTAATTTTTTCAGTACATTCTCTTTGCCTTCTACAAGTGATAGAAATGCAGATGTGTGTACGTATAATCAAAAGGTTTTGGAACAAAAATGTGTTTTGGATTAGTGTGCTAGAAGTGCATTCAGTTTAAAAATAACATTGTTAAAAAGTATATTTGCCCACGTTCTTTGAAGTCAGTAAATACTGAAACTCATAACCCTACCTTCTTATTGTAGTAATAGGATATAAGGAAGCTGCTTGTGTGCTATTTAAATATAGCCACCTGACTGGGGTGAAAAGGGAGATGCGTATGAAAGCTGCACAACAAGTGATGTTACCAAAGAGTTTGGGATGAGAGGTAAGGCTGAATACCATTTACAGCTGAAGCTGCGGCGAGGATTGCAGAACGCACCCTCTAATCAACTGAGTGGGAACAGAGACTATGCTGCCATGTACAGAAAACAGTTGCCTCCTAAATCACTAGTGCTAAATGTTCTCTGGAGGGCTTCTATTAAGCAGCTGACCTAATATGACTTTCTTCAGCTCATGAGACCTCGTGATACAGCAGTGTCGGGTGGGATGTCTGTAGGTTGTCGGTGGTATGCTGAGATACTGGAGTCCATGTAACAGAGGAGGTGCATATCAGCTTTGCAATTAAAAATCCTTTGCTGTAGGATGATGTAGGAGAGGTAACAGTTGCCAGGGCATGCAACAGAGAGGGGTAGAAGATAAGGAGTTCTTGGTCAGTGAAGAGCATGCATATTCCCACTGAGTCTGTTCTGCTTGTAGACTTCATAATTTGGTATTGTTTTTGCAGTTCATACCCACACAATCAAAAGTAGTTTCTTTAATGCTGTAGAACATAATTATAGGCCTGACAGGCTCTGACAAGTTGGTAGAGACATTTATTCTTGCAGCCGGCAGATGCTTAAATGATTTTGTATTGGAAAATGCTGCCTGTGAAATGTTCCGTCTTAGTCTCTGTTACTAAACCCAGATTCGTAATGAAGTCTAGCATCAAATATTTATGTAAAATTACTTTAATCTGTAAATAGTTTTTATCTGTAAAAGATAAAAACAGCTGAGGAAAAACTAGTTGGGGGGAGGGGGGGGATGGAAGCTTGTGTTACAAAACAGTGATGTTTCTTTTGGTTTCTCCAAATTGTTACCCAGCTGGCACTTACAGACAGAAGTCCCCAATATCCATTGCTTTATGAAAGATGTTCATGTTCTGAAGTATTAATAGCACTGTAACCTATCCCTGTTAGGGTCACTATGTATTATTAAAATCCTCTCACAAGACCGTTTGGAAAAGCAGAAGGCTTTATATAATAACCATGAATCAGTCATAAATAAAACTCTTTCCCACAGAGTTGTCTCCAAACCAGATTTTTTCTTATCAGGAAAAATCAACACTGTGCATGCTGACTAGTACCTCTACAGTCCTTTCTATCTCCTGGTCTAAGCCGTGTTACCTTTTGAAAACACAAAGAAACAAGCAAACCCTCATTTGCCATGAACTGTCTTCAAGTACTTGGGAAAGCCACAAGGAAGAGATGGATGTCTTCAGCTGTTTGAGCTCTTATTCAGGTTTCAGCAGCGACTGAGCTTCTTTTAATGATTTGAGTCATTATTTGGAAGCTTTGGTAGCTGGCGGTTCATCTGCAACATGATTGAGTCTGAAAGTGACTGCAGCTTGATCTTGTGGAGCTGCATGTTCCCTAAACATTATAATAATGGCAATTTCCTTGGGTCCACTCTTTCTAGCATACACACTCTGATGAAGGACACTATGGAGGCCCTACTTATCCCTGCCATGAGGGATGCATAAATCTCAACCGCTGGCTCTGCTTACAACTTTGTTTTTCATAAGGTTTCTAAAAGTAATCCCTACCTAGCCACTAATCTGACCCAGTTATTATAAACTGATTTCCCTTGGATGAAAGGGCCAGTCTTTCCTCTGGGACTACAGCGGTGGGACTTGCACAGATTACTTCATGGGCTTTACGCTGTCATCTATTGCTGTGTAGTTTGGGGACTGTATACCTGAGTGTTTGTATAGCCTATATGACTGTGGTATCTGAATAACTACAAAAAAAAATTTAAAAACTAGTACTGATGATTCCTTCGCGGTTTGGAGAAGGGAACTGCTTGTTTCAGTCATAGGACTTTGCTCATTTGTTTGTGTTTGTGGGTGGGTAGAAATTTCTCAAGGGAGAGCCCAAGTGGGGGTGGGGTTAAAATAAAATTGAATTTGGTTCTGAAACTAATGAGATTTGTGATCAATTTTCTCTCTTGTAAGTGTAATCTTACAAAAATAGACTTAGCTGCTCTGAAAGCTGTGACATCATTAGTTGGTGTTTAACTGTCAGTGAAAAGTAGGTGTTGTAGGGAGGCTGGGACATAGGGAGAGGGATACCTCTAAGGTGGCCAGGAATAACCCCAGGAAGATTAGTCTTTCCAAACAGGCACCTTCACCTCTATATCCAGCAGAGTACTGGGATAAGAAGCAGAGCATTGCAGGGAAGTGCCTTTGTGATTTGTGTTGCCAACTGCATGAAGCTCCAAGAAAAGCATGGCAATGTCTGCAGATACTTAGGTGATATTCTCCTCTCTGGTGGGCTGAAGGTCCTATTTTCTCTCTAGACATGTGCAAAAGTGGTTTTTTTTTCTTTTTTTTTTGCTACAACGGCTATTTGGGTGACAGTCCAGATGAGACTAAACCCCAGCTGGTAAATCTGAGGACAAATCTATTTGAGAGGAGAGAAAAAGCTGCTTCTTACCAATGTTACTCAGTCTTGTGTAGGTTGTTCAGCTGTAGGTAGCTACCATGCCTCCACATGCTGTTTTCATAGAGGCACTGAGAAAGCTGAGGGTTGGTGCTGTTTACATGTGATAAAAAGGAGTTTTAGAGCTGTGGGCTGGCTCACAGACTGCCAGCATGACAGTGTTTGTTATCTTACCAGCTCTCCCAGCAGCTCCATACAGACAGTGGGTAATGTGGAGGAGAGATCTGATTCTTGAGGACTCTGGAAGAGAAATAGCAATTTCCCTGACCTCTTGCTCAAGTAAAGCAAACCAGTATTGCTATTGACCATTGCTAGTTTTCTCTGGCAAAGGCTGTGGGGTAAGCGTGAGATATAGTGCTTTGTTTTCTTTACTGAAATCTGGAAGGATTAAAGCCATCAGGCTCTCCTCTGCTGATGAATGCACTAGAGGGAAGCCCAAAACCTTCTTCCACGATAGTAATTATTTTGATTCTGGGTCTTCCATATAGTGCTTGTTCATACAGGTCTCAAAGCTTTTGGTAGAAAACAAACTTTGCCCCAAACTCAATTGCGGAAATCAATACTAACATCTTCATGCATGCTGAAAGCTATCAGTANTGGATTACATGCACATTATAGAAAGGTGTTTCTTCTTGTTCATTTTATTGCTATATCTATTGGATATCTTGAAGTTCTTATTATCTCTGTAGGCACTTCCAAACTAGCTCATAAAGAACATGTTTTCATGCATCTGCCCGTAATGTCTATGAAATTCACTCGCAAGAACGGGAGTAGGCAATTAATGAAGGAATTGCAGAATTGTCGTGTTTGCTTATGAAAACAGTTAAGGTTCCTGTCATTACTTGCAGTACGTAGATGCTCCTGATCCTTGTGCACTATGCACTAACCTCCCATTAGAATGTTACTTGCATCTGTTTGCTTACCATGCAACTCCTTATTTCCTTTCAGAAACTAAAAAATAATGATGTGGTCATTTCACTGAATGTGTGCTGTATGAAAATTATTCTGGAGTCTGACAGCAATCATCCCAAAGGCTTGCTCAGGGCTGTTGAAATGTTTCTATTTCTGATAGGAGCTGCAGCTAAACCTCTTAATGTGATAAGAGGCATTAAGAATATAAAAAGGCTCCAGCAGGTATTTAAAGCATTGGAAGGTCTGATTTTATAGCCTGTAATCACATATTTACAGTGCTTCATTACTCTAAATTAAAGGTGTGATAAGCAAAGCAACAGCCATTTTCCATAGAAGTCAAGAGAGGGCTGCCTTCCTCAGCTGAGCAAGTGGCTATATTGTTCAGAACAACAAGCCAGAAAAGACTTATTTTTTCCACCTTCTGGAAAAAAATAACAGGAAAGAATTGAGGAGAGATGAAAGTAGGCAGGGAGCAAGGAAGGGAAAAGGAGAATGTGTATATCTTGCCAACGCTCATGTTAGGATTCCATAATTGAATACAGCAGGTGAGAAAACATAGAAGTTATTTTCTGTTATAACATCAAGCTCCCTGCACAGCACTGACTATATACTATCCTGCATTTTTCACTTTGCTACCAGTAATCCAAAGCAAGACATGTAATATGGTCAAATTACTTTAATATGGTTAATTTTTATATTGCATTAGCAAAGGAACATCTAATATTTAAAAACAAGATTATAACATCCTAGATTTGTTTTTAATTTCCCAAAAGCAAAAAATTGAAAGAATTCAGTGTACAGAATAACTTAAGGCTCACAGGGCTAGTACTGGGAAAGTTACACAATTATTATTTGGCAACTGTGTAGCCTGTATGCACCTGTAGATATAGGGAGAATCCAACCAGCCCAGCCCAGAGCTGTAGGACTTAGCATTTTATTTTCCTTGCAGCTACAGAAATGCGGTAGGGAGTAATGTACCTGGAAACATGTTCATGTTTTTTGCTCTTGATACTGGCTTGTTCAGAGCTCTTGGAGGGCATAGTCCTCCAATTCTGGTGGAGGTTGGGAACTGCTCTAGTTCCGAGTGTAAGAAGCTCACAACAGGAGTAAATCATATCCCTGGTGGCTAGAGACCCAAATGGATATTATGGCATCCAGAAATTGTTGAAGCAAAGGCTTTGACAGGAAAAGCAGGGAAGCTGATAGTAGGAAACCAGTACTAGAGCTATATAATAGCCCATAATACTGTTGGAAAGAAAGTAGATGCCATCTTGGGATGCAAGAGCACGACACAGCCTGCAGAAGAAATGAGAACCCTTCAATCTTATCAAGCATTGGTAAGACTTTAGATGAGGTGCTGAGGCTAATGCTAGGTAGCACATGTTGAGAAAGGTGTGAATCAGCTGCAGAGGGTATAGAGGAAGAATGATCAAAGCATAACCTGCAGCTGAGGAATGTTTATCTAGAGATAGGAAGTGCAGACTAGATATTAGGAAAGAAATTCCAACAATAAGGATGGTGAAGCTCTGAAACACATTGCCAAAGAAGGCTGTGGAGTCTCTTTCAGAGGAAGGTTTCCAACATAAACTAAGCAAACATCTGTTAGGAATGATATGTATATTCAATTCTCCCTTGGAAAATGGGGAAGGAGAAAATTACACTTAAAGGGATGAAATAAACTAGTGATTTTTTCAAACTCTGGGTCATGTTACTCTTGAATTGAAAGGAGTCATAAAGTGTTAGTAGTGGCTATATCTAGTAGTATTTGACCTCTAAATTTCTGCGCTCCTACGCCCTCCACCTTTATCCATAAACATTCAGTTACACA
>VXAL01017649.1:0-20656 GCA_013399475.1 Chauna torquata
AATGTTGTGTTTATCCATCTTCTTTGTAGAGATTTTCACCTCTAATTTATTCAGCACTCCATTTATTCTATCACTTTGTCACTCTGGATCAACACTTACAGAAGGACAAATAACACCACAGACTAAATTACAGAAGTTCAAGACCTTGGGAGAATTATTGGCCTTAGTCGTTGTCTGACAACGTAAATAATTATCTTAACATCAAGCTCTGACCCTGTTCTACACTTAGTGGAAACACTGCACACTGTTCTGGCATTCTTCTAACAGCTGTGGCTGATTATTTTCCATTTTTCCTTGAGGACATTTATCAGATAGCTTAATGTCTGTGCCTTATGATTTCTTGACAGCTGGCTATAAAACCTGATAAATGCTCCTGCCAACAAAGCAACACGTGGGTTCCAAAAAAAGTTTGCTAATTCTAATAATGTAGATTATTTGATTGATGCACAGTATGCAATTTAATTACAAAAATAAATGAGGAAGAGGAAATTTGTCACTTCCCCATTCATTATTCCTTAATTATATGAGGCATCAGGGTTTCTGGTTGGCTAACATAACCTCAGGTGTAGTTTACTGCACTGCCATTACAGTAGGATAAAAAGAGAAGCATGAATTATGTCTCACTGGCAAAACAACACAAAAGAACAAGGAAACAAGATGAACCTTAAAATAATGTAAACATTGCTTTGTCTGCAATCTGTCAAATTAGTAATTTATTACAACAAATTAAATGCTTGTCTTGTAAAATGACGGTGTACATTTTTTCAATATGCAATATTTATATGCATTCTATTTCTGACTACCAGGGTAGATCAATACTACACCTGATACCAGTGCATTCATTTTGGTTTTGGCGTGTGTAAACGCATTCTGCAGACTTTGCTTAACATCAAAACACATAAAATGGGCAAAAAAGGTGGTGATAGTAACACAGCTCTGAGGTCATTATGGCTTCATTGTGTAGCCTAAATGCGGAGTACAAAATTTCTTTTTTTCCTAAGTGAATTATATTTTACCAGACTAGTTGTGCTGTGATGTCTCTTGTGTGCTTCTGCTACTTGCATTGTCCGTGCTTTAAAGCGCGTATATTACGGAAGAAGACAGGACAGAAAGTAAACTTTCCTCATTATGTACTTGTACAAGCATCACAAAACGTTTGCTTATATCCTCATGATACATTCACGCGTTGGTTAAAAGAGTATATTGATTGTATATGGCAGTCTGATAACTATGCAAGCGAACAGGACGCGCATGCTGATGGACGTGGTCCAGGACTCTTAGGTGTAATCATGGAGACGGGAGGTGGAAAATTCTGGTTAGTGAAAGTTAGTTCTTCTTCTGTGGGACTGTCATTGCTTCAAGACATTTTGTATGCCCAGAATGGAGGAAGAGAGAGAGAGAGGAAGAAAGTTGTCAAAGTAGAGGTTAGCACAGTGGTTAAGGAATACTTCTGGGATGTGAAAAAATAAAATGTGAATCCCTATTTGCCTTGACTTTAACCCAGCTCTCATTTTAAGTAAGTAACTTCACCTCCATGCTATTATAGCCTAAGTCTCTCCAAGGAAGGTATTTAAATTTTTATAAAAATTTAAAAGGTCGTTGGTATAGAGAGGAATGAATTGCTCTGTAGTGCAGCTGGTAGAATATGTACCCACGCTTGCAGAGGCAGGTTGGGTTTCTGTGCCGAGTTAGGCCAGGCAGAGACTTTAAACCCCTTGGTCTCCTTACATCTCAGATGAGTTACCTTCTGCACTATTAGGGGGTCTAAAATTTATCTTCAGGCTCTTAACAGGTGGTTCAGTAATGTCCCTGTGAGGTGTGGGAACACTTTTGCACTCTGAAAAAGTGTAGTGGACAAAAGATACATTTTAACCGCCTCTTCATGCAACTTTTTTTTTTTTTTAATTTTAATCTAAGGGATGTTTTTGGCTACATTTATTTCTCGCTCTATTAGAGTAGACCCGAACTGGATCAGGAAAAGGGGCAGACAGTGCAAAACAGGAATCTATGTAGAAAGATCTGTAACCTTGAATGTCTCACAGTGAGAAAACTCTTGAGGGTATGGCTAGAACAAGAAGTAATTCATTGAAAAGTGCTTATCTCCTTGTAATATAGCAGCACACAAGAGCAGCTTATGTGCACAGCTGAGGGCTCAAGCAACAAGCTACAAACTTGTTTCTATTTCCTTTGATTCTATGCCTTATAATTAAGCAGGTACAATGTGCAAGACTGAGTCAGGTACAGGCACCTTTGGTCCTTGGTGCTTCAAACAGCACATAAAAGACGACCAATTCAGTAGTCTATTATCAGTAAGGAATCACTCAAGATGGCAGAAAATTGTGTACTTGCCTCTGTTTATTTCTGTAGTAAGGTTGTTTCTTGTGTTTTTGCTTAGGCAGAGCTTGTCCATGATGTGCAGGGCATCTTCTCAGTGTGCATGTTTGTGGTCCCAGCATCCTGACAGTGTCTTTATTATCCCTTTTTTTCTTAGCATTTGATTTGTGTGTGTGTGTGTGCTTTTTCTTTCTTTTCATGTTTTTCTTCTAATTTGTAGTTTTTCAGTCTTTCTGCATTTTCCTCTCTCATTCAAAAGAGGTTACACAGCTCGGTAATGCTACTGTAGTAGGTTTAAAGATCCTTCTGCTTCATTCCAAGAAAGCTGGGTCACACCTGCAGCAAACAATAGTTCTCAAACGCATCAGATACTGAGGAAGAAGCCTGAGGCTTTATGCTGTTAACGTACAGCTCTAATAGCACAAAAAGACCTAGAATATTTGTGTAGCAATCTGCATTTTCAACCTATTTGTACCTTGGTAGATGTCTCTGCCATTTGTACCTCTATTTTTACCTCTCTACTTTATAGCAATACACATTTGCAACATGGAAAAGAGGACGTGAAGACACATCCAATGTCTCTGTGTCTTGGTCTGTAAATACAGGAAAATCTTTCTATACTATAGTCTGACCTATGAGAAAGTTATTTAAAGGAGCAAGGCAGAAACTTTGAGATATATGTAATCTATATCATAATTGGATTACTGCAGACGTTCTGATATGATTTTATTGTGCAAACCTGTGTCTTAATTCAGATGGCTATTAAGGCATTACATGTTATGACATCTCCTGAATAAATACGTAGCAAAGAATTTTTTTCGTTGTAGAGATACCTGAATAATTAGGCAGCCAAAATAGGAGAAATAAGAAAGCCTGTGATATAGACTCTTTAAGTTTTTAGAAGGTACAGAATTATTTTTATTACATTTGTTCGCTTCAGGCACCTCCTGTCTGACCTTGGTGAGACTTACAGCAAGTGCTTTTACAAAATGTTTTTAAAGAAAACTCCTGTGTTTGAAACTCCCACATGGATTCAGACATCTCAGAAATTTAAAAAAAAAAAAAAAGTAAAATAAAAACACTGTATTTTATTCATTGAAGTATTTAAGTTATTTCTGTCAAACATACGGGCTCTGTGCTTAACCTGTTTGATGGTAACTTTGGAATGCTCTCCAGGTACTGCTCTGTCTCATGACAAACTAGAACAATAGCTTTGTAAGTGATGCCATCTGCCTGCATCCTTTGAAATATGATGTTGACAGAAAGCCAGTAGCATTAGAAAAGGATTAACTGTTTTTCTGCCGAGCATATTAGCAGCAAATGTACTCCTAATACCATGACAACCCTGGCTGTAGTTGGTGCTACAAAGCTGTACAGGGTCTCCTGTGCCGCCTTATTGAGGCCATGACTGTTGTACCAAGTGGATTCCAAGGAGGTCTGCAACCTTCTCAGGCAAGTAAATCTGCACCAAATAGTGCACAGCTGATGAATATTTCCAGTAGGTTCACCATTTCATTGTTTCTTAGGTTAGGAAGGCTTTCTATACGTGAACAAATAAACGCTGTTGCCTGTATTGCTAAATAGGATGGGCGCAAGAAGGTTTTAAATGGGAAAGGTGGAGAAGGAGAATCTAGTTCTGAACACTTAATTATGTGAATGGGGGCTGCACAGAAGTAAGTTTGCAAGTTTAAAATTGCTTATTGATGGCTCTATCAGATATTTGAATGAAAATTTCTCTGCAAGGAAAACTATCTTTTCTCTATTTTTCCCCAAATCCTAGTTTTTAGAACGTTATGTGGTCTTTATGTAGAGTATTTTTATATTTCGACCTGTATAATATTTTGGTTGCTTATATGGATACAACCTGTGGGCAGTACCTTCAGATGTAAGGTATTACTCAGGGAAAGAAGCAGCATACTTTTACTGGTGAGATCTTAAAAATATACTAGAAAATATATTCCAAAATATATTTGACTTATATTAAATTCAATATATTGAATTAAATGAGATGCTTAAAACTGTGTCTAATAGTTCCATCTGGCAACCTAATTACTCCTACTATTTTTTCATATATTGAAAAGCAGATATGGTCCAGCTTCAGTAAAATCAGAAGAGTGCAACTGATTAACTTCCTTGTGTCTGTGAGTTCTTCCATAGTGAAGTTCCTGTGACACCAAACAAAAAATACCTAGTTGAGCCAGCTGCCACTTACCATGTCTTCCAATACACTGGGTTGTTATGAGAAAGCTGTTCCATAGCCTGAGGTGGAAGCCTGAGACATGTAAGCAGTTAGGGGTAATAAAGCTGCAGGACAGGGTGGTGAGCCCCTGTAGATATGCACAGTGTCACAGAAAGTAGGTGCCCCTGCTCCTGGGGAGGGGGGAGGCTGCCCTGGTCTACAGATGTGTTGGATAATCCTTTTCTCTAATTCCCCATGCATCTGCAAGAGGGTGAAAATAGTATTCATCCCTATCAAGATGGAGACCCAAGAGAAGAAGAGATGTCAATACATGTCACTGTCCTGAAAGCTAAAGAATGGGTTAATAGTAAATTTGACATGTAGAGAAGTAGCTTCAAACAATTTCCCTGTTCTAGTTCCTAAAATAATTTCCCTACTAGCCAAAGTTTTTGATTCCCCTTCAGTTCAGCCCACTACCTTTGAACACTAAAAAAAATGCACAACAATCAACACACCTCCCTGGTGGCTCGTTCTGGTCTTGATAAATTGAAAGAGCATTTTTTCCCTCTGAATTCCAGACATTGTGTTGTTCTAAATATTCTGTCAGAAGCAAATGTCTTCCACTACCTTTAGGAAGACCTGAGTTAGTGACTTCTTCAAAGTTTCAAGAACATGCTGGCCTATGAAGCAAAAGATTTGGTCTGGGAGTAAAAGTTTGAAAGAGAAATATAAGGTGCTCTCTGCAGAACAAAGCTAACCATCAAGTAATCTTTTCACTGGTGAAATAACTACAACATTAATGATCCTAAGAATTTAAGCAACAATTACAATTTAAACTCTCAATTACAAATGCAATGTGATTTTTATGTCTTTGCTTTCTTCCCTAATGAATTCAAATTCCAGACATGACATCAGCATTGTTTCTTAAAATGCTTTGCTTGCACTCCTTAGAAAATGAGATGTATGCATCCATTTTGTCTTCGTATATCCATGTGTTTATTCCTATGTTTGAGCTTACCTAGCATTTTCAACATGATTTAACAGAGAAGTAGAAATTAAAAAATAGTTTATTTTTTACAATGGTGAAAAAAATTGATTTAGAGGCAGCACACAGCCTCCAAATCCACTGGGCCTTCCAGCAGCTAGGAGTTTGCTCTGTTCAGCTTGTCCAAAAGCTGATGGGAGCTAGCCGACCCCCTCAGTTTGCACTTGGTCTGAGGCAACCAGGGTTTATGCTGTTTCTTACCCATCTGGGTAAGAGGCCAAGCAAGGGTGGGTGAGGTCACTGGGACAGCTTGGAAAGGTGCTAGGAATATGTACCCAGTGGTTGTTATGTCCAAGAGTGAGAACTCATACGACAGTCACGACAGTAAATCCACTGGGAGTCAAACTTCGTGAATTCCAGAGCTAAAGGAACAGCACAGAAGAGGTACTGTGATATTTCCTTACAAATTTTCGTGCCTATAATTACCATATTTATTTCCAACTTCCCTTGGTTACCAGAGCATTTAATTCCACAACAGCACTTTTCCCATACTGCTAGTAATAAATTTCTCTTATCATTTTACATTGACTTCATTCATTACATGTTGAATTTAGTATGATCATCCTAATTCCTAAAAGAGTACTGTTTATTTCTTCAGTAAGGAATGCATTGAAGGTCACCTTTCCTGTTCCGTCCTACTTGACCTGTTTATTTTATGGATGATAGAGTTGTCCTCTGTGCAACAGAATAAGGATTTTACAGATAATTCAGTATGTGTTGCCATGCAAATGTGCAGGCAGTTAAAATAACTTTCTCAGTATGCTTTTCATTAGCAGTAGGCAAACTGTAATTCCATCTTTGGTACTTGTTATCGTGTTTGGTGTAATATCGCTCTTTCTATGGGAAGCCGAGTGCTGAGAGGAAGAGAGGAAGCACTGGAACAGAGCAGATGGCACGGCAGCTAGAGAGTAACTGGGAGGGTGCTTCTGCAGGCATATCATCTCAGTTCACAAATACTGTACCACAGCTGTCTTCAAAACGGTATTTGATTGCATGCCCCTTGTAGCTTTACACCTGAAAGGGCAGCAGTGGAATGAAGACAGGCAGAGATAATAATGAGCCAACAGCAAAAGCGCTACTTCTACAGAAGTTCCTGCTCACTTAGCTCATGTGGGGATGCGAGCTTCGGTGAGCAGAATAAATGGCAAGCAGAAAAAATTGTCAGTCATTTATTGTCTTTCTCAGCCTTTGTCTTCAAGCCATCGTAATGGTTAAATTAACTCACTAAATTTTTTTAGCTGCAGTTTTTGAACTATTTGGATTTTAATTACCAGCTATTATGTAACTAGTTATAGGGAGGAGTAAGATGCATTTTACTCCTCTGAACAGTAACCTCTGCCCACATTCACTCAGTGGATTTGTGTAATATTGGCTCTGGTAAAAACGATCATTTCTAGCGAGAAACAACAATAAAACAATTGGAATGAAAACATCTTAAAGCAATTTACCACACAATTAATAACAATTCCTCCCATTTCTGAAGCAATGCTTTCCAAAAATGATCAGGTCAGGAAGCAAAGCCACATAAAAGGAAACTGGTAGCTGCTGATCATCTACTGGGCATAAATACATTAGATAAAATCCTTTTATTATACTGTTTAATTAGCTACTACACATCTTCACAAGCAGTTAAAATGTGTTTTATGGATTTACATGTCTGAGATTTGCTTTTCACCCATTTAGGACTGCTTAAAATGCAGTTAATTTGCAGGGTAAATATCCAGTTGTTTGTCAGGCCCTGCAGTGATGATACATGCTTACTCTGTTATTTAGCATTTGGAATTTGTGGATTGCTAAGCTGAACTAATAAAACTGATACTTAATTTGCTATAGAACTACCATGTACTTCATACTGTTATTAGGGAAGAGAAGAATCAAAATATATCTGGCGCTGCACTGGGCAGATAAATGTGACCATCAGCAGCATTACAAAATCAGGAAAAAAAAATCTTTATCTGTAAAAGCATTTTTTGGCATTACGTGGTGAATTTTGTTGCTTATTTTCAAATCCATTAGATCAGTTTACCTGAATTTCAGTTGCTTTGAAATAACTCTGTTAAATGACCACTTAAGCTTAGCAGTATTAGAACTCATGGCTTTGAAAGCTTTTGGATGCCTGAAAATACAGAGTTTGAGTCTGTGTTTATTTGCATTAGTTTTTCAGTAGTGTCACCTGATGGTTTTAAGAGAGAGTAAGGTTTCAATTTTGGGCAGTGCGAATGTCAGCAAAACCAATCTGAGGTCGTTCTTTATCTGTCCCAGGTTAGGAAAAAAAAATCAAGAATAAAAATCTTCAGCAGACAAGTGAACAGGGCTCTGTTTTGCTGTGTATTGCTGTGCTTTTATATTGCAGTTCCCAGCAGAAGGAGTTGACTCTCTTGTTACAGCAGGTCACTAGCTCTACAGGAAAGCCTATAACAAAGAAGTGAACACACAAAGCAGGGAAGTTGTCTTGGAAGAGGGCAAGTAAAGTGTTTTTTGAGCTCAGATTAAGTCTGCCTTTCCTACAGAAACAAGAGTGAGCTACAATGCCAGTTTGCACTTTCATTAAGATCTTAAAAAAACAAAATGTCCCTGGCCATCAGTTACACATCCTGCTTCTTCAGTTCTCCTTAGAAAGATGGGGGAAGAAGAGGGATAATTGCCCTGTGTTTGAAACAGTTGGCATACGATTTATCATACAGAGATACATGTCACTGTATTCACTGATGCTCACACACCCATAGCTAAGACAATAAAATTTCAAATGGCAGCTAATGTGGGTTGTGTCTATTGGTCAGACATCATCCTCTGGCCTTTGGCTTGTTAGATGCGTGACATCAGCAATGAAACTCCGCTACTGGTTTTGTGTCCGCATCTCTGAATCACTCATTTTCCTGTGCTCACATTGCTCGTTTGTGACACCCAGTCTGTGAGAGCTCACTTAATCGAAATGCTAATTGTTCAGTAGTACGAACCTGTTATTTTCAATTTCTTACATCTTTTGTTTTGACCTGTTCTGTAGAACTTTCCCCCAGCTTTTTCTTTAACATAAGTGATCTTCTTCCTGCTTTCCCACAGTTTTCTATTAGTTTCTCTGCTGCGTATAGCAGTGCTTCCTCATTTTTGACATGGTGTGTATTGTTCAAGACGTATTCTATATAGGACAGGGATCAAGTGACCTGGCAGACCTCAGGGAAAGAGAAACTTAGGAGAACTTATCCAGTGATGAATAAGAAAATGAACAAGGAAAGCAGAACAAATTGTTTCCTCAGCTGAAGAAATTATTAAAGACTGTTTTGGGGCAAGTGCACTAGGTTTTCACTGTCAAAGATTCTTGGCAGTAGCTGTCCTAGTTTCAAGCCGCATCAAGTGTCTGAATTTATAGCTGGTGTGAAATTATGCACTGGTATCAGCAAATAAAAATATTGACTTCATATAATTTCTATGTGCTTCCAAATCTACAGCTCTGAAATAGATGTTTAAGTACCTACTTTTAGGCAGTCTGGTTTGAAACTGGACCTATTGCTTGTATATGTTTTGAAGACCAGCTGACGGTTTATCACACCACTTCAAATATCCAGCATTTCAGACAGTTTTGCAGGACTAGAAGGTATGATATTTGAAAGGCACTTTACTATGTAAGAAAAACATTTATTCTTACTTTGATGAAAGCTGCAATAAATTTGATAGAAATAAACGGATTTGAAATGTAATAAACTGACAGTTCACTGGTTATATCTGAAATACCTAACCATGAGCAGTCTAAATTACAAAACAGACACAGTTTTTTAGTGTCAGAGACTGTATTTGTTTCCTAGCTGAAGGGCAACTAGCAGGTTCTATTTCTGCTCAGACCAAACTATATGTTTTTCTGATACAGGAAGGACCAGCTTAGAAGTTAGTAGTAACTTAATTTTCAGATAAACTCACACAAGAAGTGGCAATAACACTATTCAAAGCTATTGGTGTTATATTAAAAATTAATAAAAATTGCCTCCTCAACTACAACATTCAGGAGCAGCAACAGTAAAAACTGATGGTTTTGGCTTTAGTAAGTGCAAGCATCGAGGCTACCACATCACGAATGACCACGGAGCATTCTGGGACGCTGGAGAACTTGCAGTGTACAGTTTGCATGTACCTCACAGAGATTAAATGTAATGGCAAATGTTTGAATGATTCAGCCTACATACAACAGTGTCGATCAATGACTTATCTTTTTTCTGTTAAGGTAAAGATAACATTCAGCTTTAAAATTTAAAAACAGTGAACTATTAGTAATTTTTGAAAATTAGAACTTCCTGAAAGTACATTTTAGAATTGCTTGGAAGAAGGGATCCAGTTGACAGTTTTTTTATGGCTTTGCTGTTTCGTTGTTGTTTTGTTTTGTTTTGTTTTCCAAAAAGGCTTCTCTTTCTTGTACATCTTTAAGTAAAAAGATGAATATATGGCACCTTTGACAGCTGTGTGTGTGTGTGTATGAAGACTTGCACTATTTTATAAGGGTAGCAATAGGAAATCTTGAAGTGGACTTTCTAGCAGCCTTTGAACTCTCCATTCCTACAAGGAACAGGTTGCTCAAATAAATACATAACTGGCTGATGTGGTCTGCTCTAGCAAAGAAGTCATAGTCGGATGCCCTGTTAACTGTGCAAAGTCTTTGCACTTGGCATTACTTTGCAATGGAATTATTCAAGACAAAGGTGTGCGCTTTGAAAGTGAAGTGTCCCAAAGACTTTGCTTTGTCTCCACAATGAATTGCTGAGTTGAGGTCTATGCAATAGTAAAAGAACCTCTCTAGCAGGATGTTTTTGGCCTTATGTAGTAACTCTCTAATAGCATATATAAATATTGATTGAAAAGGAATCATCTTATTAAGGCAATGCAATGGCATTTAAAATGAATCCTATAAATGTCAAGGCAGAGGCAGTCTCAGGAAAACATTCATCTTCAGTTAACTGTTACAATCACAAATAAAATATAATGGTTAGAATTAAAAGGAATTAAAATGAGCTGATTTGTTTTATGGGTGTTTAAAGCAGGAATAGTATCAGAACTTTCAGCAGAGTGGCTTTCATGAGAAGCTACTTTGGTTTAGAACAACGTATTGGCATGGCTATAAAGTGTTTCTTCTCTCCTTCAGAAGCTCTTCTTTTCCATACTTGCATAGTAGAATCTTTCTTTTGCCAGAAGATGCTTGCAATAAGAGAATAGAGCTAGCCAGAAAATACCGTTTTGTTTTTAATTAAAAAAAAAAAAGCTTTTTTTTTCATCCAAAACTATTATATTTTAACAAAATGTTTCTCCGAAGCATTCTGAGCTATAGAATACCTTACAAATGTTACAGTACATGTTGTATGTGGATGTCCAGATATGCAGCAGCCAAAATGTTGTGCAAGAACTGGGAGTATCTGGATGTTTTGGAATCAACTATGAATAAAGTTAAACTTGACCTACATTGTTATACCAAAACAGAGTCACTTGAAAATTAGAAATATTTAGTGGAAAAATTTGTAACTAAAGAACCTACACCTCTGTGCTTCCTGGCTGCAGATAAGATTGAGTTGCTACTCAGTTTCTTTTACTGTAACTGGCGTAAGTCTGGCTAACAGCATTTTGACTTGAATGAATGCAGACAATTCTGCAAACTTTTTAGCATCTTGTTTCTCCAGCCTTTTAAAGTAATTTCTCCTACAGTAAATATTTTGTCAGTGATAGTATTTGGGGTTTTTATGTTCAGCCAGTCAAAACCAACTTGCCCATCGTATGTGTACTGATAATAGCTTAAGTGTTATTGGAGGTTGAGGATGTCTGGATTTCAGATTCTCCCAGGAAAACAAACAGTTACTTGTTCATTAATTACCTTAAAGGAGGCTATGGGGATCGGTTTCTTCTCCCAAGCACCAGCTGGCAAGACGAGGAAAATGCCTCAAGTTGTGCCAGGGGAGGTTTAAGTTGGATATTAGGAAACATTTCTTCACTGAAAGGGTTGTGAAGCATTGGAACAGGCTGCCCAGGGAGGTGGTTGAGTCACCATCCCTGGAGGTCTTCAAAAAACATTTGGATTCAGAGCTTAGTGACATGGCTTAATGGTGGACTTGGCAGTGCTAGGTTAACAGTTGCACTGGATGTTCTTGCAGGTCTTTTCCAGCCTAAATGATTCTGTGATTCTGCGATTCATGAGGATTACTACAAAAAGGATTTGAAAATGTTTTACCTTGTTAGATATGCTGCTTCTTTGTCTTTCTTTATATTGACTGTTTCTTCACCATGCAATATCATAAGTGAACAGGAGTCATTTGTTTGAAATAGGTTTATTGAGTTCTCCCATAGCTGAATAATGCATAAAAAATTTTAATGCTGCCACTGATGAGCTCCTGATTAAACAGAACTGGAGATTCAATGCACCAAAACGTTTCAATGTGAATGAAGTTCAGGGTATGCTATTTGTAATAAAAAAATTACTTTTCAATTTTTGTCCAGCTTCTCTGGTGTATCCACTGATAATGATAGTGGTTTCAGTTGATCACGCTCCTAAGTCATCCTTAGTTATGCATTGTCTAATGTGAATTTACACATTTTTCAAATGCTGAAAATCTGTCCTATTAAAATAATGGTGGCAACATTAACAGCAGCCACTGAAGGTAACAAAAATGTAGAATTGAAAAAAAACCTTCAAAACTCCTTTTTTTTCCCCAATGAAAGTAAGGGCTTTTTTACTTTTAAACAAAAGACATTTTTTAAAGTTAGCATTAACTTGTGCATGGTTGTCTCCATAGGTTTCATTGGCAATACAATAAGAAATAAATTCAACTTTCAAATACATATTACTTTAATTTAGTTTGGTTCCTTGCTTACAAAAATATGTGCATCTACTCTCCCCTTCCCTTCTAATGACATCTGAATCACGGATATTCTGCAGTTAATGGCTGATGTACAGTGTGCTATAGTAGGTTTTTAGGACTATTTTGAGCTAACAAAAGAAACTATTTGTGAGATATACAGTTTTTAGTTCCAGGCACACATGAAGTATGTATGTCCTGTTATGGAAGCCCCTGAAATCTAAATGAAAGAAGCATTCAATCTGGAGCCTTTATCTTCACTGTATTTTTTTAATCTAGTGGCATTTTTTACATTTTAACATCTACTTGAGGGACTACACCTCATGAAATTATACTGAAATTGGTATGGTCTTCATGTGAAGTGCAACAAATGTAGATTATACTGAAAATACAGCCTCAGACTTCATAAAGGAAAATTTTTTTCTGCAACTTTGCTAAAAATCATCAGAAATCTTTATAGACATCTAGATGGAGGAAAACTGGGAGGAACAGTAATTTTTTCTGTAACTTTTTTGACATTATAATGAAAATAAAATTTAATCATTTTGCCTTAATGCTAGTTTACACACTGAAGATTTTTGCTAGTTTCAAAAGAAATGATTCTCAGTGTCAACTTTCCAGCCATTATAAAGACCAAAAAGTTAAGTATATGCTGATTTATTCACTTAAAACTGTACTGGGGGAGTGTTGCTGAAATATAACATGTTCTGCATATTTCTGTTGATATATCTATATACAAAACTGATTCCAGTTGTCTATATGAAGAAATGTCAAAGGTAATTGAAGCATTAATATATTATACTTTAAACAAGATCTGTTATGAAGGGATTTCTTTACAGCACAGTAAAGTGAATCTGATTTGCTCTTGATTAACAGGAGGAGATAAGTCCCACTTTACCCTTATTTTCAAAGATAATAAATAGCATGTCTTCCTCCCAGACAAAGATTGATCTAAATCATATTCTTTCTTGTTTTATAACAAGTCACTATGTTATCTGATTTTTTTGTTTAATCTTTTTCAATTTTCTGTATCACTTATGTTTGTAATACACTTTAACTAATTTATCTCTTCTGTAATCTAAATTCTAGCTCCTTTTGCTTCTTCCTTAAAAGATGAGGCTTAATAGTAGATACTGTGATTAATGTGCCAATTGTGCTTGTTTTTTTTACAGCATGTAGTTGCACCAGGGCATATGGCATGAAAGGTCAGTGATACCTGAACTGTGACATTGATTAAAGTGCTGAAAGTCATCTCTGGACAGAGATGTTTCCTTTTAAGATCAAGAGGACAGGCTGTCATTAAGCTGTCCACTTTCATTCTTGTAACTGAACTATTTGTTAACTCCCTGACACTTAAAACTGGGTTATTTTAGATTGAAAGAATTTAGATTTAAGGAAACAAATACGGGATGTTAATTCAATGAGATCTTGTCTAGTCTGTAATCCATTTCATGTATTGCAGTAAGCCAGAATTGTGTGAAGGTGGTCTCATCAGCCAACAGAACTATCTGGATGAATATTTTTATACTGCGCTGTATTGCATTTTAACACATTTACATACTGCAGAAATTGAATTTGTGTCCTTTACAATGATCATAAATACGATTGTTTTCTTCTCCCCAGTGATTCTGGGAAAGGGCTCATAAGATCCCTGAGATTAATATTTGTTAGTGCTTCCAGAAGACAAATTATTAGATTCAAATGTTCATTAAAGATTAAGATATGATCAAAAAATTATAGTTATTTGGATATCAGGAGAACCAAAGTAGCATGTATATTTTTTTTCTGGAATGAAAACTGTTGGGTGGAAGAATTATTTTGCCATCTTCCTAATTCTCTCCTAGCTGATCTGTGGAAAGTCGATATGTGGACAGTCCTTTTCTACCTTAGATCTCCATTTACCAGTTTGATTTAGGATATGATCTTTTTTTAGTTTGAAATCTCCTGAGGAGCAACCTATCTTTTTTATTATTGGACACAGATATAATTTGAGTCAAGCTATAGAAGTTCACCAACTTGTATTAACTTCTGTGGGTTTCTTAGGACTGCTTGGTTAGAACTCTGTTTTTCACTGACATTTCTTTTTGCTAACATTTACTATGGTTGTATGTTCTTGTTATGGGGTCTAAAATATATGCAGTAAATGGATACTCTTCCTGGTTACTGTCTCATCTTCTTTCCTCTTCAGTAACTTCCTTTTCCAGTTATATTCTCCTTTTTAATATACAGTTCGTGTGTCTTCGCATGTAGCGTATGCCTAGTCTTTTAATAGAAGCTTTAAACCACAGATATATTAAATTGGTTAATTTATGCTAGTTTATTAAAGCTGAAAATTTTGGAGGGGAAATGTATGAATCGGTTCCTTTAGAAAAAATGCCTGAGTGCATGATGAATCTGTGATGAAGACAGGTTCTCATACCTTTTACATGGCCACAAAGATATGGAATCAGCCTCATTCACTGCTTGGCCTACTAATTATGTGCATTTTAAAATCAGAATTGTTTGAAACTCATACTGCCATGAAGAGGAATAGAAATTATTTTATTATTCCTAAGAAAACGTTTGCAATTTTTACTCTTCTCTTATGATGCTTCAGTTGAGAGATCTTTCAAAAAAACTGGAGGAGAGACGTGTTCTCTTGAACAGCTTGCAGCATACAGGTTGCAATAGAAAAGTGGAATGTAGATGTTGGTAGGATAGCTAGTAGAATTTAGGAATCCTGACCTTTCCACAGAGTGTGTTAATCGCCAAAATATTTGCTTTTCAGTGGTTTACAAAATTTTTTCTGGCATGAGGTGACCGTTGCTTATGTTTATCTAAGTCATCTTTCTTGGTTTCTTTCAGATATTTAAATGTTTTGCAAGTCCCCATGTTCTCCAGAAGTGGCATCCAACTATCTTGTCTTTTCAGTAATTATTCTGAGGAATTTATACCAAATATACCAAATTCCTTTTCTTGCTATCACTTCTTGACTCTTATCAAATGCCATTAACGACCAGTACAACTGGTTTCACTAATACCTTTCACAAATATCTGTGAAGTTAACATTTATATATTTTCATTCAAATATGCTCACTTGTCTGTCTTTACAGTTAAATTCATGCTTATTTCACCTTGATCCCCAATCAGGAGGGAGCATTCCAGCAGCAATGATACACCACAGTGGTTCTTTAGCATGAAAAAAGATGATTTTCTGCCTCAAGTGAGTTTCAGAAAGTCTTAGCTGAAAATTTAGACTCAGTAGAAGCTCTGATGAGAAAGGGTTAAATGAAAGAAAACTTCACTCCAAATCAAAATCAACCTCCAGCTGAACAAAGCCTGGAGACAGTAAACCAACAAACAGTCTATCTTCCTTCCTGATACTTGCTAATACACCGACCCATGGACAGGAGTTCCCAGAAAGTAACGGGAGGGAGCCTGCTCCACAATGGTACAACAGCGAGTTTAAAGTCTGACTCAAAAATAAGAGGAGTCTTCCAATGGCAAGTGGCATCAGTGTTGCTGTGGCACAACCTTAGGTGCACTGGGGAAGCGGCTGTGAAACCCTTTACGATTGCGGAGAATAGATTTTTAGACAGGAAAGACAGAAGGAACCATTTCTGATCAGTCTAATCGGAGGTCACAACTAACCTGGAGTGAGGGACTTCCTTGGGTTAATTGCTATTTCCAGTCAAACACCATTCTTGATTTAGAAATTCCTCTTTTGGATAGTTCCAACAGCTAATTACTGCCATTATGGAAGCAAGTGTGTCTTTCATTTGTAGGCTATATTCAACTAGCATTAGGTTTCTGGCATTGATGCTTTTTTGTTGTTTATTTGTTTTGTTTTGTAATAACTCTCTGCTAGAAGAGATACTCCTGTGTTGTCACATGGAGAAAGGAAAATTGCAGTAATGTCAGAGACTCAAGTCAATGGTAAAATAAACAGTAAATAAAATAATACAATCTGGTCCAGTAGAAAAGGTATCACTTACCACGTGCAGTAATGTTGATTTAAAATGATAATTCCCTCTTTGAATTGCCTTAATTCCTTGCACAGTCATCTTAACCCTGCAGTTGTAAGTACACCAACATTAAGCCAAATATTTAAAATATTTTAGTGAGAAGGATGAAGGAGGGGTAAATCACTGCAAAATGACTGAAAATCAAATGGGAAGTGAAAAACCAAAACAGATTTTGTTTTGCATGTGTCATACAATTTTTGTTGCATCTTGTCGTTAACTGCCATACAGTACCCCAGTCAAAATTAACATGTAAAAATGACATTTTTAAAGGAGCTAAACCTAGAGAGAAAATTTGGACCTGTAGCATAGCTTTCCCCTTTCATCTTCAGAAACATAAGCTTGAATGTCTTAATATTAGCTTTGATATTTATGGATATAAAAAACGTTCATATTATACAATGAAACTGCCACGTTGTAAAGTTACATCTTACATAAAAATCTTCTCATAGCAGTTAAAAAAAAAATTAGCAGTTTTGTTTTCTTATCTGATGTGATTTGTAGACATACGTAAATCAAGGACATTATAAAACCAAACCCTTTAAATGTTCTGTCAAATACGAAATTAATATTTTTGAACCTCTTTCATGAATGTGTTAGCTCTGAAAGGTTTTCTGCAATAGCAAACCGGATATTTTTAACAAAGATGTCCAGTTGTTCATTAGTTTTCTTTTACCGAATATAAAATCATGCTCCTTTCTGAAGCTGAACTGCACAAGTCATTTCCCATACACGTCATCAGTACTTTGTGTTATGACATTATTCCTTTACTCTTTTTCTCCATGTTTTCCCCTGTTAGTTACAGAATCCTTTTTCTGACTGTGAAGTCACAGTATACTCCCTGTAGTACTGTCCTCCTATGTAAGTTTTCTGTAATCTTAAATTGATGAAGTCCTCAGTTGCAGAGTTTTGCTTTGTAACTAGAGCATCTGGAGTATCCAAGTGGCCCCATGCACGCACCAGGGACAGAATGCATTCACTCCAGTCTGTCTCTCAGGCTTTGCTATTCACATGGCCTTGGTTATCGTAGTGTTATCTATTTACACTCCCCAGTGAATTCATACAATGTTTCTCAGAGGTACAGAGAAAGTATTGGTGTTCATTTCGTAGGTGGGAATTGAAGCATTACAAAATAAGTGACATATTTGGAAGGATGATTTGTCTTTTTTTTTTTCCGTTTGCATTATGTGATTTTCAACTTTTAGATCTCTGAAGTGAAGATTCATATAAAACCCTCCTAATTGCCTGGGTCTGTTGTTCCCTAATGACTGGATGTGAAGTTGAGCAACATGAGAACTGATGTGGCTGCTGGCCCCAGCTGGGCTAGTGACACAGTCGCTCTCTGCCTGGGAGGAAATGTGAGTCATCAGTAGACACAGCTGCTTGTCTGCTTAGCAGCGTAGGGGCTTGAGCTGCCTTTGCCTTCAGACTCCAAATAATGGCTTTACAGGCCCTGTATTTCATCGTAGACTTCCCTTTGGTATTCAGACCTTTGTTGTCTTGATGGACTGAGATCTTCTCTCTTTAATGGTGCAGTGGACCTTAGATTCTCTTTTCCCTATTTTCAAATATTTTTGTTGACATCTAGCTAATAAAACTATAAGAATTTGAGTGAAATTCTGCTCATTAGTGCACAGATGACTGTTAAGAAGACGGCCTACTAAATTTCTTAGACCTTGCAAAGACGGGCAAAGTAATGTTTACTTTCTTTAAACAATCTGAAAGCAAGTATCTTGCCCAAGATCAAATAGGAAGACTGTGGTGTCATACTTCAGGTTGGTCTTCTTAGATACTTTGTCTTCCTCCCTTTTTATGCATCTGTGCCTGGAATGCTGTGTATGATTTCACAACTACCAATGAATTCATTTTCTATTGCAAGAAAAGAGCTGTTGCAAGATGAGATATTGAACACAAATTACTTCTTCCACTAAACCCAGGCTTTTTAAGTCCCAGATCAGTTTCTATTTTCTCCTTCGTTTCACACTCTAGTTTTTCTAGCTCTGTCTATTAAGAGTGAATTAAAGTGAATTATAAAGATTTTCATAAAAATAGTGTGCAAATGGAAAGATATTCACATAGGTGTTGTTTAAAATATAGTTAAAAATACACTGAGAATCTAGCACAACTTTTGTATCCTCTCTGATGTAAAAAAAAAAAAAAAAAAAAGAGTTAGTTGAACTAAAAGAATTTTCAANTAATTATTATAATGCTAAGAAAAGATCTTCCTTTTGGACAGAAATTTTCAGAAAGGAAATTGTAGACATCTTTTTTTATGTTCAGTTCAGTCTTACACTGAACTAAGAACCCACTTTTAATTTATCTGCAATATCTGATTTTCATTCTGATTATAATATATAATCATATATTATGAATTATAATAAATTATAACAATATAATAATTAGTGATTTTCTGATAAGAATAAGAGAAGGGAAAATATTTGTTACCCAGAGATGCTCTTGTGCCTTCGCTAAATGTGGATACAGGCAGATACAGGCAGAACCCAGAGTACGATGCTTGCTAGAGAGTTACATGGCTAGACAGGGGAGGTGAGAGTCCTGTGTTTGCTGTAGGGAAAGTGTGCAACTTGCAATTACTGGTTTATGAGCTATAGTCCCCTTCCCATCAGTGTGAGGATCACATTTCTGTTTTCAGTAATAACAAAGGTTCAAAAGTACTCAGTTTCTCTTCATGACTCTTAACTGCACTTAACGAATGAGAATTCTCAAAATCAGATTTTGAATGTTCTAGCCTAGTTCTTGCATCTAAGCCTTCTGAAATTATCAAATAATGCAATGAAATTGTTGGGTTCTACACAACTTATAGGGTATGTTAGTTTAATCAGGCATATATTTTTCCGTGTAGAGTTTAATCTATCCTTTATATTAATTAAATAATTTTGTATGAGGAATGTTTTTTTAAGGCTACATAGGACCCTAATCGTGCAATATAAAGTCCATTATCAGAGTTGCTGAAGGGAATATCAAGGGTTTATTTGCTATATTTAACAAAAGGGAACATTACTAATTTCAGTGCCTTACATTTGGCAGAGTTAATGAAAATGGAGCAATGTTGTGTTACCTTTCATAGTTAAGAAATAACCCCTTCTACTTGCATTTTTAATGGTAAGCCCTCTTTCAAGCCACAGTATGAGAACCCAGACTCTCCTGGAGGTCAGTCTGGTGCGTGAACTGCCAACGGATAAAGCTACAGGATATAGCTTCCCTGAAATAAGGCATTAACTTTCATATTTGTGTGTGTATATTTATTTTCACAGATGTTATAGTTACTGGTAACAACACTGAATCTATTCAGACGAGTCCATCCAAAAACAAAAATAGAGGGAAGGCTGAGGAAATCCAGTGCCTGCAGACCTATGCAATCTGTTTATGTAGTTCATGTCAGTGAAGCACTTATATATGGGTACTTAAGTATCCTCTAATTTAAATTAGACACTGAAAAGAGGTACAATAATGTCTAAGGAGGAAAAAGGCACTGCAAAGAAGGAAATTAAAGTGAGTGGGGAACAGCTTTAAAATGCAGATATGAAAAGAAGGAGGGAACTCTAAATTTATGAGAGCAAATTAAAATAGTAAAATGCGATACTGTGGAGAGGAAACAGGAAGCTAAGAGTTAAGACGTTAGATTCAGAATCAGAATCACAGAATCATAGTACATCCCGAGTTGGAAGGGACCCGCAAGGATCATCGAGTCCAACTCCTGGCTCCACACAGCAACACCCAAAAATCAGACCCTATGTCTGAGAGCATTGTCCAAACACTTCTCAAACTCTGGCAGGCTCGGTGCTGTGACCCCTTCCCTGGGGAGCCTGTTCCAGTGCCCAACCACCCTCTTGGTGAAGAACCTTTTCCTAACACCCAGCCTGAACCTCCCCTGTCACAGCTCCATGCCGTTCCCTCGGGTCCTGTCGCTGTCACCAGAGAGAAGAGATCAGCCCTGCCCCTCCGCTCCCCTCGTGAGGAAGCTGCAGGCCGCCATGAGGCCTCCCCTCAGTCTCCTCTTCTCTGGGCTGAACAACCCAAGTGACCTCAGCTGCTCCTCATACGTCTTCCCCTCTAGACCCTTCACCATCTTTGCAGCCCTCCTTTGGACAGTCTCTAATAGTTTCATGTCCTTCTTACACTGTGGCACCCAAACCTGCACACAGTGCTCGAGGTGAGGCCGCACCAGCGCAGAGCAGAGCAGGACAATCCCTTCCCTTGACTGGCCAGCAGTGCCGTGCCTGATGCACCCCAGGACACAGCTGGCCCTCCT
>VXAL01017649.1:21038-47446 GCA_013399475.1 Chauna torquata
GGGGGGAGAAAACCAGCAAAAACTCTATGATTACATGGAAGATCTTATGGCAGACTGACACAAAAGAGAAACTGAACTTCTCTGAGGATCACCACAGTGTGCATTGAGAGAACACTCAAAAGATATAATTAGAAAGACATTAACATTGCCATTCCAGCTGATTTGAAAAGACAAAACAGCAATATAAGCAAATTCTGTAAAGATGAAAATGTTGCACAAAGAAAAAGTAAAACGAGTGGACTGGTGTTAAATTAGTAATAAAATTACTGCAAATTACAGATGTCTCAATGATTTTGAAGACAAGACTTTCAAACACCAGCAAACTTTAAATGGAAAAGCCTTTGAAATAGAAAATGGTCAGAGTATGATGAGAGCAGTTCAGGATGGTAATGTTGCTCTGTTAAACAGCAGATTGAGAGTTTATCTCTTGAGATTTCACCCATTAGGAGATGGAATGTTTTGTCCTTTCTCAAGGATACTATAGTGTTACCATTTCAGGATCTCAGGGTGCTGACTGCTGGACTGGTGAAAATTAGTCATGTTAGTTAGGACTGAGGGTTGTACTTGTTTAGCCCCATTTGAAGAATCCGTAAGGCTTGATGATCTGGGAGGATCTGAACTCGGTCCCTGTGTGGTGTAGAATCATTGACGCATTTTTGATGAGCTCAGACTGCAGCTGGCATCCTAATGCCAGCTTTCAAACTCAAAGCTCAGGCCATGGGCTTGATAAGCCTCTTCCTAAATTACACGTAGGTGAATTCTGTCTCTATCTCTTTTAACTAAGTAGAAATATAAATGGACAGAAAAAGGTTCACAGGTGAGCCTGGAACAAAATGTTCTTATTTTTCTGTATCTTCTGCTGCATTGGAGAAGAGTGTCAGTAGTATGGTTTATATTTATCTGACAGCTTTGCTTTTCTCTTCCACCTAAAGCAGAGGGAAAGTGTAGGGAAGAAGGATCTGTAGAATTCTCTAGTAATCTTTCAAAAATACTGAAGCCTGCTGCTTCTCAAACTTTAGTATTTCAAAGGACCGTTAAGAGTTTCTGACTCAAGACTTAATGAAAATCATATTTGAATCTGAATCAAGATCTAACCAAGAAGATTTGGCTCTTGCCTTATCAGGATGGGAGAGTTCTACTTAGTGGGATGGAAACAGAATTCCACTTCTTTAAAATATAAGAGTTTTGTATAGATAAAAAAAAAAATGCTGCATCGGTTCCTGTATAAGCAAGTCCACCATGCAATATTAGACACATTGAAGAATGTTGGTGAAAGGCACTGAAAATCCTCACATAATGATTCATAGAAGAATTTCAAATCATTACTTTTACTTTACGGAATAACTATTTTCATTCTTTTGAAAGATACCAAAAACTTATCATCTGTAAGGATAAAGTAGATGTACTGAGTGGGTGCTAAAGAGTACTACAAACAAGAAATAGCAGCCAGTAAAAATTAAACCAAGTCTAAATTATTTTTGTTAATTATTATGCTTGAGAGTTTTACATTTCTGACATTTTGGAGTTATGTTGAAATGGACTTCAAGGTTTGCAAGATGGGGAGTGGGAGTAATACGTACTGCAAGTACTAGTGCAAGTCTTGTTTCTAAATGAGATTAAAACCTCTGTGCACACACAAAAAAGACTTTTTTCTTATTTAAAGATCCAAAGGTAATATGTTGAATTTTCTTCTTTCTAACCAACAAATCTGAAAAATTTTCACAGACTGCGCTACAGCAAATGCTTTCGATCAACTAACATGAGCTCCTTCTGCATGGAAATTATATGATTTTCCAGCACTTAAGATGGTCTGTCAAAAATAATTTACCTATTTGAAACTTTAACAGGGATTTGAGGTTTAAACAAAGATAAATAAAATTAGCCAAAGTGGAATTTTGCCTGGGGCATTCTGGTTTATGTAAACAGGAGAAATGAATGGGACTTCCTATACTTCGTTTTATGCGTATTGCCTCTTGTCCTGTCACCGGATACTGCTGCAAAGAGTCTGACTCTTTTTGACTCTGTCCCATCAGATAAGATCCCCCTGCACCTTCTCGTCTCCAGACTGAACAGTCCTAGCTCTCCCAGCATCACTTTCTGCATCAGATGTTTCAGTCTCTTAATCCTCTTTGTGGCCCTTTCCTGGACTTTTGTTTCAGGAAGTCCATCTGTCTTGTACTGCAGAGCCCAGACCTGGACAGAGTACTCGAGATGTGTCTCACCAGGGCTGAGCAGAGGGGAGGGGTCATCTCCCTTGACCTGCTGGCAATGCTTTTCCATATGCTGCACAGGGCACTGTTCATCTTGTTTGCCTCAAGCTCACATTGCTTGCTCATGGTCAACTGGTTGTCCACCAGGACCCTCAGGTCTGCCAGGAAACATTGCTTTCCAGATGGTTGGCCCCCAGCATGTACTAGTGCAAAGTGTTATTTCCACCAGGTGCACAACCTGGCCATTTCCATTATTGTACTTCATGAGGTCCCTGTCTGCTAGTTTCTTCAGCTTGTTGAGGTCCCTCTGAAAGGCAGCACAGCCAGCTGGTGTATCAGCCACTCTTCCCACTTTTGTATCTTCTCCAAACTTACATCCATCACCTAAGTCATTAGTGAAGATGTTAGATGGTGTTGGTCCTAGTATCAACCCCTGGGACGCATGCTGCTCTGTCCTCATGGTTGAGATCAATGACTTCCTGAGGCACATGTGGTTTCTCTAAATTTAGTAATTCTTTATGTCAGCAGAGTGCTTTCAATGTCCAGTATTCACGTTGTTTTTTCTAAGATGCACTCTCTTACCACATTTTTGCAATTTATTTAGTGCTGGACATTATATAGTCACAGTTAGCGAATTTATTGCAATTTCTAAGTATAGGGAGAAAATGTGGTAGCTTGGATACAGTGGGATAGCTCTTGACAAATATTGTCACAAGTAGCAAGTACTTCATTAGTTCGTGGGAGTTGTGTTTAATGGTTAGCTTTTTAAAAATGATTGCACCAAATTTAAATAAGATTTACATTTTTAATATGCCAGTTATGAGGAAAATTGTCTCTAGAAACAAGGAAAAATTATAATCATTCTCTATTTATAAAATAACATGTTCTGTGTTTCACTGGTGCTTTTTCCAAGAAACTGACGAAACAATAGAAATTAAAATGTTTGTTGGCTGAATAATTTTGAAGCTCAAACTGCAACTAAATGGTCTAAGTGGAAGTAAGTTAATCAGATTTTTCAAAATTGATTCAAGTGCCTCTTTTACTGTTACTTCCCTTTCTCTCTTGAGTTTTGGGAAGAAAAACACATTACATTAGGTAGTACATGAATACTTTGCAACATGGAGGAAGCATATAATCATCTATGATAAATACAGATGACTGTGACAGCTTGTCGGACTTGCTTAATAAAATTTGGCCAATGATATTGAAGCCAAAGTGATAGAAAGAAATTATATCCCTAAGTATACAATTATAGAATGATCAGCATTTTTCTAGAAATTCAAATAAGGAAATTACCTAGAAACAAGTACTCTGTGCCCCATTATTTTACTGCATTTTTATCAGCTTTTTTTAATCAGTGAGCATTTTTCAGAAGCATAGTAATATTATGCTTCTTTATAGAAGTCCATGTCCTGTTGACTCTTCTTTAAAAATTGTTTATTCGATTTTACTCTGTGGGCTTGATACTATATTACTGAAATAATTGATTTGACTTCAGGGGTTTAAAATGTACCTTATGAGAGAAAATATTCCCCTTGAGACTTTTGATGGGTAGAGAAGGGGGCAGGCAACAGGGAGGGTCTAACTTATTAAGAGCCCTTTAGAATATACTGTCAGAAAACCACCCATATCCTAACCAATAGTTTCACACATTTGCTATAGTTATTATGACATGATAGTGTTGATTTACAATGCATTTCCCATGGCAGTGATACATGGCATGCAGCGATGACACAAATCACAATTAGTTTATGACATCTCTTAAACTGCAACTTTTTTGGAGTTATGAGAAGTTTTATGCTTAGAGCATAACGTTCTGCATCCTAGAACCCAAGGCTGATTGACTGAGTTCATCATAAAAATAAACAAATGATCTTTACCTTGAACTCCTAAAAAAAATTACTGCAGCAGATTCAATGGCCAGTAATCTTTAATGGTTATGATTAAATAGCAACCATTACAGAATTCATTAAATGCTTTGTTAGTGCAGTATTCAGACACTACTTAACAATGGTTTATAAAAGAAGCCAGGAGGCACACCAATCCTCCTTCAAAACAAAACAAAAGTCTCTTTTTAAAGAATTCTGGAATATATATATAGCTTGGGAACCAGTCAGTCCCTTTGTACATATACATTATGATAATGTATTTGCTATTTTTCCTAGAATTTCTATCATAGATACAGCTGGATATAAGCAAGTTAAAATTGCTGTGTCTTGCTATAAGTTTGTAAGCAAGATTGCACCTTTTAGGTGTGACATCTGCTATGTTAGCAGTATTTTTATATAAACTGTGGACTAGCCAATACAGGAGATAACTATGGTTTTCACAAGTTTTTGAAAATGAATGTTAAGGCTTATGGCTCATTTAATTTTTAATTTAATTTTTGAAGGAATGTATCATAACCACGTATGTACTCTAATATATCCAGACATTTCTACCCTGCCCAGATTCCTGCCCCAGCTCTCTTGCCTCACACTCCAGCCTCCCACCCCGCTCTGTACCACACTGGCACCTCTAGGTCCTGTCTCCACGGCCGATAGGTTGTGGTCGCTCACTGGACCCATCTGTTCAAGGCAGAGCGTGCTTGCTTACTTGGCTGCAGTTCCTGATACTCAGCTTCTCACCCAGCCTAAGCCTTCTGGCCCCCTGGTCAGGAGCAGTCTCACTGTCCTTGCCATCCAATCTCTAGATCTTTCCAGTCCTTATTTTAGGGAAATGCAATTCTTCTCAGAACCTCCCAAGTCCAGAAGGGTAACCGTCATCTGTGCAATATGCAAAGATGAAAAGTCTTTCGAGGAGCTGCCATTACTCATGCTTTGAGACCAAATATGAAATGGTTTTGCTGTCTTTATGAGCCACTGGCTCCTGAGAACCTGAGTCAGATGAAGAACTCTACAAATCCTCATTTCTGGAAGAGGAAACATAGGTTTTTAGCTAACGATTTGCCTGTTGGTGAGCAATGTTACTGTAGGCATCTATGGTGTTCAGAGTTGTTTTGTAAATAAAATTGTGCTTGTTGCACACTTAGCTACGTGTACTTGTAACAGCAGTAATTTATCTACAGTTCAGGTGCATTGTATGGCCAAGTGCTTTTACCACCTGAAGTTTGTATTAACAGACCAGTAAGACATGCCCTGGAGTTTCTTAATACTATTACCATATGGCTCTTTAAGTATCAATTAATTTATTTAAATTATCTTTTTAAAACAATTTTTCTCTTAAGATTGCTTAATACTGCTTGAAATGAAAATCATTGTGGTGGTAAAAGGATAGGATGGGAAATACTCTTTTTTACTGCTACAGTATTTTTTCATTCATTATGTGTTTTTTTTTTTAAATCAGTTCATTTGTATTCCTTTTCCTGTGTTACATTTGAATCTTATTGTCTTTTTACTTCCCTCGCAGCTCAGTTCTGCTTTATCCCTTCATTGCTTTTCCAGTTCTTTACGTATTCTTCTTCATTCACATTAAAACAAAAGTTCTCTATCTGATGTGTAATTTTCCATGTTTTGATTTTTACCAGCAACTACAATTATCCGTATCCTTTAAACTACTGGATTGCTCTGATGGCTGTGCTTTGAATGTTTTTGTTTGTTTGTTTGTTTCCTAAACTCCATCCTTCAAATAATTATAAGAGGCAGTCTGAAGTCAGTGTATATGTTTCATGTGTACATGTGTCTTGTGCCAAGATGCTGGTATATAAGGTCACAGTTGCGATCATTTGAGGGATGGAAGTCTTATCCAGCAAGCTGAGATGTCCAAGCTTGTCATTCACTGAGTTTCTGAACACTCCTCATAATTCTCAAGAGTTCTTCTCTTAGAAGTGTTCTTTAAGAGTTATGTTAAGCTTTCAAGAACCTGTAGAGCTTGTTTGAGAGACGCTTCATAAAAATGCTCTAAATGAAAATGCTAATTATAGAAAGAAAACTCGGTAACTCAGTGCTGAATCCTACATAGGCAACTTTTTACTTGTAGGTCACCAAGCCCAGGTTGAAGAGAGGTGCTGGTGGTTTCAATCCCCTTCAGCTCATATGAGCTGTGCCCTTTAAATTCTGTGAAAGTCAATTGTAGAAATTTATAATGTCTCTAGGAAAAATATTCTACTTAGGAAATTGTTATGCAGCAGAATTCTAGCATGTCTGACCTTTTCCTTAGTTGTGTAGATGTCATCATACAGATACAATGCAGTGCAAACTGCCAGCTATGTTAAACAAGGTAAAGATACTAGGCAAGTTTTAATCCCTATATACTTCAAAGAAGCATTGAATTTTTTCATCACCTCTATAGAATCAGTGTTATCAGCATTAAGACACTCCTCTTTTTACGAATAGTTTCTCTTCACTCCTCTTAGACAGTTACTGACGTCGTCACTTGTGCATGCCAGTCCAGGTATTGCAGAAGTGCAAAAATTTGGGTGCCACTACTGTGTATGTCAGAAAACTTCATGGTGCCATCTAAGAATCTGAAAGCCTTTTCAAGTCCAGCTACAACCTTGAGAGCTAAACTGGGAACTTCCATTTAGTTTTCTACATGAAATCAAAATGGAAAATAAATTGTTTCACCATGTCTGAAATGCTAATGAGATGAACAGCCAAACTTCAAAGGAAATTGTCACCTAATTCCAGACACCACTAGCTACATCATTTCTTAGGCAGCTCGGCTGCTGAAAGGCCTGACTTTCGCCAGGGAGGTAAATTAACTCTCTCTGAAGTGCTACAGCCAAGTAGGAAGGGCAACTTCTCTTTGAAGTTTGGCCACTAGCACTTTCTCAAGGACCTGAACTTCAAAGAGAAATACTGTTTCTCTTCCTTTTGCATGTTGTATTCAGTAGCATGAGGTGCAGCTGCTATTTGTGTAGAGGAGAAAAAATATTCTTTCAAACAATATTTTCTGTATACATGTTAAATTGAAGTTTCAGATTAGCTTATCTGTGATAGGATAAGCTGAATAGTGATTATGAAGAACTATTAGAGACTTTTAACTATATAATTTACAGTATTCTTAAAAGAAGGTCAAAGAATGGGTAAGAAAGAGAAAATATCAAGACAGTGATTTTTGTTATCAGCTTTCCATTTTGCTGACATGTGGGACCAACCTCCTGTCAAGAATGCAGAACTGAGAGTTTGGGCATGTGGTCTAACTTTACACGTTTTGTTCCGTAGCGGTTTGGAGTGTACAATAGAAATGGCAGTTAGAAGGTTCCTCTGGAGGCCATCCAACCTCCTGCTCTCATCAGGACTGTAACCAATATGTCACCTCAGCTTTGACTACTTTTTGTAACAAAGTCTTGGGAGTCTCCAGTGATGGAGACTGTACCACCTTCCTAGGTGTCCTGTTGCAAAGCTGCAGTATCTTCCTAATGTTTTGGATTTTTTTTTCCCCCCAAATATCTAATCTGAACCTCCCAAGCTGCTGATTTTATCCACTGCTTTAGCCTTTTACTTGATTGTCTGCAACAGTTGGGAAGAGTTAGGCTCAATCATCTTTGTAACTTCCCTACAAGTACTTGTAGCTTGTTCTTAGATTGCCCCTTCATCTCTACTTCTACATATTAAACAAGCCTAGCTCCCTCAAACTCTCTTGGAGGTTGCAGGCTCTAGGCTGACCATCTTGGTAACCTTCCTCCTTACACTTTTTCAACTGTGGGGCCCAAAACTGGTCACAATATTCCAGGTGTGGCTTCATTAGCACTGAGTAGAGTAGGATAAATGGTCTACTGGCCATAGTCCTTAATAATGTAATTTAGTGTGCTGGTTGCTTTATTTATGATGAGAGAACAGTGTTGGATTATATTTTGTGTCAACTGTAATATCCATTTCCTTTTCAGCTGGTTTTCATCCAGTAATGTTAGACTACATTTCCTCTTGAGCTTCATGAGGTTTCTGGTGATTCAGTCCACACGTGTGTCAAACTCCCCTGAAATGGATCTTTGCCATTCAGTATCTGAGCTTTTTCCCCGATTTGTTGTCACTGATAGATTTGGTAAAGGTGGACTCCAGTAAAGAGAAGTGTGAAGATGCATATAGAAAATAACTAATAATACCTTAGGTGCGTATTAGAAAAAAGTATGAATGAATCTAGACAGTGAATAGGACAAGTACATGAAGGGCATAGAGGAAAGGCAGGCAGTAACAGCAGTGGTAATAGTAATGATAGGGATACCGTCAAAGTGAAAGGCTCAGTAGTAAACTCAAAAATGCTATGATTTTTCATCCCGGCTCCTTCTCCTAATAGAAAGAAGCTATAATCAGATAAAATTTTCTGGAAAAAGAGGTATTCTGTAAGCCTTTTGTACACATCCTAAACTGAAGCTCCCTGGAATAGGACACAACATGGCAACATCTGGCATTACGTGAACTCATCTGGCACATCAGCATTAGTAATTCAGTGTGTTGGAGGGGTCCTTTTTGGTGTGAGTTTGCATTACATTTATACTTGGAGCTGTGCAGTCTGCAGAGGCCACTACTGCTGTGCTCAGAGCTGTTTGCCCCTTGCTGGAACCAGAGTGCATTTACTGCCATGGGTACAGCTGAGAGCAGCCCACTTTCCTTTTGGGCACAAAGGTCTCCTTTCTGTGCAAGCAAAAATTGTAGCCAAGCCCAGCACATTACCCATCTCACTGCCAGTAAAGTTACAGTGTTGACCAGAACCAAGATGTACAACAGCAAATCACGCTCTGCTCCATCCCTGTTGTGCTGCACCTGGCAGCAGTGTGGGCAGACCCGCAGTGGTGGTGGAGGACACCTGCAGCAGAGTTTTGCCTGGATCAAGACCTTTGTTTTATAAAAGATTGACCGCTCTCCAAATATTTTCAGCTGTGATGATTTTGTTGTGAATTTCATGTCAAGAGACTGGTGTTACAGGTGATGATTGATAGTTTCTAAGCTAACTACTGTTGTGGAGGCTGTCCCCCCCAGCTTGTAAATATAAAATTAATTTGCTTCAAAGACTCAAAAGTTAGAAATGAAATTAAAAAAAAAAGAAAAATATTAAAATAGAATAAAATCTAAATGATTTGATGACTTTTAAACTGCTCTTGTGTTTACTTTTAGCATGACTTCTGTGTTTTCAAATTATTTACTTGACAGTAGTGCTTCTTTTAAGGCCAAAACTCTTATATTAATAATTACCTGAAAATTAAGGAGTACTTGCTAACATTTTTCCCCTGGTTCCTTTGGCTAAGTTTTATATAAAAAGGGTAAGAACAGTGTGGAGTATTAAGGGGCTTGAAAAAAATGTCTCATAAGTTCACCTGTTGCCTTCAGTATTTTTAAAGAAAAGTTTTAATTACTTTACAAATGCAGGTAGGACCTATTGCAGTCTATGAAGTATTAAAACTATGATAACTTCTATTGATGATTAAAACTATCATAACTTCAGCTGGTCTGAATCCTACCAAACAACCGCAGTACCATATACCACTGCATTCAGAGAAAGAGTTTGCCAGTAATAGAGCCAGCTGGAACACGTCCATTTAGGCAAAGCTTAAATGGTGCTCGTAAGTTTCATACTTTTCCTTTGCATGGGGGTGTTTCTTACCCATTAATAATATCCTGAAATTCAGAAGAATGAATGCCAATTGTGATGATGGAGAGAGAGCACTGGTTTCTTCAAGACCTCATGAATTATCTTTAGAACATTTTTCTCTCATGATTAAGCAATTGTAATCTACACTCACAAGGAATATACATACATCCTTGAAATATTTAAAGGTTTTGTATGGAGTAGATGAGCTGTAAAATTACATAAAATCTTTCACAGTGGACCATTTTCAATTAACTTCATGGAGGAATGTTAGGAGTAACTTGAAATTTTAGTATTTGCTGTACCACACAGGAATATCAATAGGAAAACTCAGTTCAGTAAGTTTGGAGAGAAACCTAAAATACTGATATATACAGTTGCAAGTGAAGATGAAGAATGGTGCAGCTGCAAGCCCCACCATTTCTTTCAAGACTAATATAAAATGAAGTCATAACAATAGCAGTACGTGTCAAATACCAGAATCAAATATAATTAATTTGGTTCCAAATAATATTCCAGAGAGTTTCTCTTTGCTGTGCTATTTATTGTTTTGATTATGTTCTGCAGTGATGATGAGAGGCTTGTAGCTGTGTTCTATTTTTGCAATAAAATGTCTCTAATGTTAGTCAGAGTTACTTTAACCTCCTGTATTCTCATTTTTCTTTTCCTGCCTGCGTGATTCAGCCTGGTTTGACAGAACACACTGTCGTCAAGAGCTCCTGCACTCTTCAAAGGCCAGTATTGGTCTTTTGGATTTGAAGGCACTTGAAGAAATTCCAACAGTAAAACAGGCTGCAATCATTGCAAATGTGAAGATGGTAACTGTAGCGTGTGCATCTATGCTAGTAAAATGAAAAAACATAGGACTGTTGTATTGTATTGCATGAAACAGCCCACATGCGCTGTTAAGCTTTCTTAGCCACCAATATAGGGTGGCCACGTTCAAACTCCTATTGGTAATGGTCCGTGGCCTGTGTTAACTTCTGATCCGTATGTAGGAACTGCTGCGTGAAAACTTGGATGAGAACCATTCTAACATTTCAGCCGTATAGATAATTAAACGCCTGGGAATGCTTCTTGGCATTGTTTAATTTAGTAGAATAGACGTGCCTAATGTTTTCCAAAGTAAATACAGATTTTCTTTGTTTTTACTTAATTGTATTAATACTAATCTACACAAACATTTTGATTCTAGCCCAGGTGGTTTTGAAGCTTACTCTTTAGGTGTAGGACAGACAGAAGCTGCGTTGTTTGGCCTCAGAATTACTGTGAAATAATGTATAGCAAAGTAACTCAATTAGATTTTCTAATGGAATCCTCTCAGGTTTTTTATTTACTTGTATTTTATTTTATTTTTCTCTTCTAAATAAGCTGGTGTATTGAGTAAAGGAACCTAGACAAGAGAAGAAAAACTGTTCTGTGATCCTGACCATTTAACTACAGCAGGAGTCAAATATCGTTCTCTGTTTTCTTCCAGTCTTTAGGTTTTGTGTGCAGTGTTTCATGACTGAGAATGTTCTGGCTGAATATTTCTCTACTGGATATACGCATGGTTCATAGGAATAGTTTCTTGTGGCAAGGTCTGGAAGCTTTTCTGTGCATTATTCCTGTAAGCAGAAGTATAGAATTTGCTGGGAAAGTGAAAAGATACTGCATTCAAGTATTCATCTAGTGTAGTTAAGAGCTTAAATGGAAGAGCTGAATGATCTAGCAACACTGTAGTTTGTTCCAAAAAATAGGATTCATCAAATTAAAATATTTTTGTCCCACTGATGTGTAAGAAAAAAAATGAAAATAGTAGAGCTGGCTTTTCTGTCAGATGCAGCTGTAAAGATAAATGCAGGGAGATGTATTTGAAGTTTATTCAGTTCTTGTAAAAGTGTGGTGGGTTAGCCTTGGCCAACAGCCAAATGGCCACCCATCTGCTTGCTCACTTTAACTCCTCAGTGGGACACAGGAAAAAGTAGGATGAGAAAGCTCACGGGTTAAGATAAAGACAGGCAGATTGCTTACCAGTTACTGTTGCAGGCAAAACAGACTCAACTTGGGAAAAATTAATGCATTGCCAAGAATATGTATATTCAGGTAGTAAGAAGCAAAGACAAACATCAAAACAACACCTTTGCTCCCTCCTTTCCCATGCCCATCTTCACTCCTTCCCTTCCGACTCCTCCCTGAGGGGAAGCACAGGGAAGGACAGAGGGAGGGGTGGTACCAGTTGTCCCTCTTTCCTTCTGCTCCAGCGTGTCCTCCCTTCATGGGCTGCAGTCCTTCTGGACAAACCTGCGCAAGGAGGCTGGAACCAGCTGTGTCTGGCATGGAGCAACCCCAGCCTCTTCCCACAGGGGCCACCCCACAGACCCCTGATACCAAAACCTTCACACCTGAACCCAGTACATAAAGAGATCCTGATTCAGTGAAGTAAAACATGTTGTCAGTTCTTCAATCTGAATATCACTGCTCAGATGTCAGAACACTTGTAGCATTGTGTAAGAAAGGTGAATGAAGCAACTTGAAGATAAATGTAGTGTTTTAGTGTTATTTAAGCAGAAATAACAGCACCGTCCATGTTGCAAGGTGTTTGTGTTCTACCGTGATGGTTGTATGACCAGTAACGGTGCACTCAATGAATTGTCAGTAGAAGTATGATCTGGATTATCCATGAACAGGCAGTCACATTTTGTCTTGAACTAACCAGAATAAAAAATTCATGTTTGTTTGATTAAGCTTTGCATGTCAACTGTAGAAGACAGATGATACCTTTCCTGACAAAATTATGTTCTCAAAATATTTAAACAGTAGATTGGTTTTGTACCAAATAAATGCTTTGTATGGTATAATCCACATTTTTTTTTTTAATTTTAAATATAAATCATATGAATCTACTATCCTGATTCTTCCAGAAGCTATATGCCAGTTGATCCCTCAATTATCATGAAATACTACTGAAAAAAAATAGACATTTTATATATGCTAGACTGATCATCTGACTTCTAATGACACTTTTAGACCACATTTTTAAGTTCTTGTTTGTTGTTTTCTGTGTGATTGCTTTACTGTTTCTGGAGGACAGTACATGTCAGACACTAGTATGAGACGTTTGCACTAACAATACTAGAAGCTAGATCAATTTACAATTAGTAATGTCAATATTTTGTTATTGGTCTAGTGTATTGTACCACTTCATCAAGTGCCTTAATAGGAAATAAAACAATGTGGTGTACCAAAGATACTGTTTCTGAAAAGTCAGTACTTTACAGTAGGTGGCTTGAAATGTGTGCCAAGTAGCATTAGAAATAAACCAGAACAAAACAATGCTTCATAAGCTCATGCTTCCCAGGATGAACTTTATAGCATTGACACACCGGGTTTTCATTGTCAGTAATCCTACATTGAAACAGTCTCTGCCTCATAACATTAAAGTTGTTTTTCATAAGTTCTCTCTCATTAATTCTTGCTTGCAGTCATATAATTAAAACCTCACAAGGTGTTCCTTGGTAAAATATGAGTGTTTTATACATGAAGATAGAACACAAATCCCACTCCTAATACAGTGGACCTTCTAACCTGGCACTCTCATAAAACCAAGATGCTGCCAAGTAAATTGGCTGCTAGCACTATCAGGGCCCTGCAGTGCTTTTGTTAATTATCTTGCCATAATGCCTGATGCAGATAGCAATCTTTCCAAAAGAGCAGGCAGATTTAAAGAGGCAGAATTAATTAAAATTGATTTGTGCAGTCTGTCATGTTGAGATCTGCTGGGAGAATTTTCTTTCCCCTCCTCTCTCTAATTCCTGCTGCAGTAGTACATGAAACAGGTAGTCAGTCGCCTTACCTTGGAGTACTAATTATGGTGAATGAGTGGGATTTGCCTGCCATGATACATAGTTCACTGTATGAGAAGACAAAAATTTAGTTCATTTGAGTACCATCCAGAGGGAATACTTCTGTCTTCCAGCTTTCTAGGTTCGTAAGAAAGGGGAATAGAAAGCAAGCTTCAAGGTCGTAATTTTGCAAGTGAGGGTGTACTTTAATTTAATACCTCCAAAGATAGAGGGTTGTAAACCTTCATTGCAGATAGGATAGAAAATGGTGATGCAAAAGACTATTACAAGAATGAAAACACTCCAAGAACGTACAGAGAAATTCCAATGTGAACAGTGAATTTGTTTCCTGTTTACGACCTTCATTAGCAAGGTATACAACTCATGAAATCCTGATCTCCCTTTATCCATCCCAAATGTTACATAGGATTCTTCCTGTTTTTATAAATCTCAAACCATTGAGTTTTGTGAATAACCTTGAAGAAGAACCTTGAACAGAAGATGGTTTCTTTTGTAGAAATTTCCCTGTGGTACTGGCAATAGTGGATACAGGTGGGAAGAATGACTGATTGTTAAGTATTTAAATCAAGTCAGTTCAAGCCAGATTTTTGAGAACTCACTTTGTGGAAAACTATCTTTAAGTTTTTTATCTTAGGTGTAGGTTTTGCAGTCAGTTTTTTTAAATTGTGTTTCAAGTCTTTGAAAGAAATTTTTATTTTTTGGTAAAGTGACATAGGTCTATATTAAAGGCATATCCTATAGAAGCAAGTTTCTTTTTATATTGAACACCTCTATTTCCAAGGTTACATTAAAAAAATTATATATTTAAAATAAGAAATAAAGTTTATTTATTAATGAAGGGGTGCTTGAGCAGGACTTGGTACAATTAGTAGGTATTTTTTTAATCCTTTCCTGTCTTTTTTAACTTCAAAAAGCTTTGACTGCATTGCTGGCACTGAAGTTGCTGCTCGGAAAGAGATCTTGATCTAAATTTGAAGAAGGATTATAATTTGTATTTAATATTAGAACTTGGAAAGAGTGTTTCAAACAAAACAAAAAAAAATTGCGTTCTTGTAGCAATTCCATGCCTAATCAGAATTTGAAAAACATATTTAAGATGCCCACAACAATCAAAAACTGAAATGGAACCAGCTGAAATAGTAGGTGGTAAAAGCAATCAGGCAAAATACTCACCTTAAGAATGATTTATTGGATATATTTGCATAGTGAACTTACTGTCCAGCTTCTTCTTATCACTTTATTCACTGCTGTGGCTGCCTCTTCTCCTTATTTTAATAATAGGTGTTCCCCCCTCCCCCTTTTTCCAGCCTAAGTTCTATAAATGCGATTCAACATGAGTCAAATTCTACTTTTTAATAGCTGTGATTTCTATGGAAATTGCGTGTTTGCTAGACTTATATATGGACATAGACGTGATAATTGAGGTATATTGGGCCTGATTCTTATCAGTTTTTCATCCACTCAGAGAATAAGAATTCATGAAGTTACAGGACAAATTAGAATGTTATTATTTTATATCCATTTGTATGTTTCAAGCATGAATTTTTACACAAGCCATTCACTTGGATTAATAAATGTCTACTTATTTAAATAATATGTGCCTAAATAGTAAAATAATATACGTAATATATGTAATAAATTTTATGAACATAGAGTAATAGTGCTGTTTGAAGATTTTATTGCTATTTTCCAAGTATACTTTGCAAAGTTTTCTTACGTATTTCGCACCAGAAGTTAATCCATCCATTTTAAAAGCTCTCAATGGAAAAAAAAACTCTTTAGTGCATAGAATCCTGCAGTCAATGTGTGACTGCACATCCATGCAGAAAGGGAATGCAATGGGTAGTAATAGCTAAGAGCAAAACTCTGTTTTCTTTTAGTTAATCTAATCTTTAGTCGTTTACATGTTTTCATCTTTTCTTCTTTTTCCCTCTCTCAAACTTGCTGCTTTTCTTGACAAAATAACACTTTGATTGCAAAAAGAAAGGAAGTGCTCATCAGAATCTTCCTGAAAAAAGAGCTCACAGCTACTCCAAAGACATTTTATGTTCATTTCGTTTTTCGCTCTCTCAATGTCATATAAATTATTTGACAATTTCACTTTCCTTTTTCTTCAGCTGTAGCCATGAATGACTTGAAAATACAAAACCTCTCAGATGTCATGTTGAAAAAAAATTAGTTTAAACATAATCTCCTGAGAGTACTTCTGAAATGCCATTCTCATTTCAGACCTGAATTTGCTTCCAACTCACAGAATGCATGACAATATGCTTTACTACTTGTATCCATTCCCATAATAATAACAGCAATGATACCCAGCTTTTATGTGGTGGATTTCTTTAGAAGATGTCTAAGCAATTTACAAGGATAGTCAGTAAAGAGCTGCAGGAGTGAGTTGCATTCAGGGAAACGTATCTCAGACGGAAAAAAAAAAAACAAGCTAATTTGTTTATTTTTTCCCAAGAAGAGGTCATATATGACTTTCACACACTGTGATGATCTAAATATAGGAAAGAGGTATTTGAAATATAGTGTTGCTTTGTTTCTGTTGAGAAAAGTCAAATTGTATATCAGTACCTGGAATACAAAGATTTTCTTAATCAAGTTAGATTAAAATTAGGGTGTGAAGTTCTAAGTGAAGTTGATTTTCTATTGCAACTACTTGCTCAGAGTGATGGTGGTTTCTTTCTCACCTCAGATGAGCCTAGTTTTTTAGTTTTTTTTTTTTTAATACTATTACAGCTCAAAAAGAAATTATTGCCTTACAGAAATTGCTGTGGGAGTTACTGATCAGGAATGCTCTAATCTAATCTCAGAATCATAGAAAAATTTAGGCTGAATAGGACCCCAGAAGTTCATCTTATCCAATTTCCTGCCCGAAGCAGGACCAGCTGAGGCTGAATATCTCCAGCAGTGGAGACTGATGAAGCTCTACATGCACACTGCTCCACTGATAGCAACCCATACTACTCCATACTTTTACGTTCCTGGTTGCTTTTTTATTAAATGTCTGTGTGAATTTTCTTCCATGATAAGACACAACTGAGTGGTCAAAGAAGGTACAAATCCTTGTTTCAGAAATATATCCTCAAAGTATAGAAAGAAAACAAGCATGTGCTTTGGATATTTTTTAAGAATTCTTGGCTCAGAATAGAAGTATGGTGAACTACTGCTGGTAATTGCACCTTAGATTTATTTTATTTTATTTTATTGTATCAGTCCTTTAGAAGAATGAATATGTGTACTTTCAAGTCTTTGCATTTAAAAAAATAAATAAATAATAAAAGCATTGATGACTGACAAAATGTTTTGGAGAGATTGTTGATTCTTCTAATAAGGTATTGTTTCCTTTAGATGCTTAGTGTGACCAAAATTTTATGAAATGAGAAGCAGATGGTATAATAAATTTAATTGTATTAATTTACAGAATGGATTAGGTCGAAAGGGAACTGTGGGTATCATCTACTCTGATCTCCCTGCTCAGAGCAGGGTCAGCTGAAAGCAGAATGCCCAGGGCTGTGTCCAGTCTGGTTTTGAAGATCTCCAAGGATGGAGGCTCCACAACCTCTCTGGGCAACCTGTTCCAATGCTTGACCACTCTTACAGTTTTTGTTTGTTTGTTTGTTTTGTTTTTTAATGTTTAAACGGAATTTTCTGTATTTCAATTTGTGCCCTTTTGTCTTTTGTCCTCTTACTGGATGCCACTGAGAAGAGTTTGGTCCAGACATCTTGACTCCCCCTATCAAGTATTTATGCACATTGATCTTTACTGAGCCTTCTCATCTCCATGCTGAATAGTCCCATCTCTCTCAGCCTCTCCTCATATTAAAGATGCTCCAGTCCTTTAATCCTCTTTGTGCCCATTTTCTGGACTTGCTCCAGTAAGTCCATGTCTGTCTTTTACTGCACTCTAGATGTATCTCACTAGGGCTGAGCAGAGGGGAAAGATCACCTGCCCTGACCTGCTGGAAACGTGTTTTCTTATGCAGCCTGTTCTTATGCTGTTGGTCTTCTTTGCTGCAAGGGTCCTCATGGACAAATAGTTGTACGACAGCCCCGCTGGCCCTTTTCTGCTAAGCTTCTTTGCAGCTTCTTGGCCCCTAGTGTGTGCTAGTGCCTGGGGTTATCCCTCCCCACTTGGCAATTTCTGTTATTGTTCTTCATGAGGTTCCTGTTGGCCCATTTCTCCAGTCTGTCAAAGTCCCTCTGGATGGCAGCACATCCTTCTGATTTACCAGCCACTCCTCCCAGTTTTGTACCACCTGCAAACCTGCTGAGGGTGCAGTCTGTTCCATCATCCAGGCCATTAAGTTGGTGAACAGGACGGGACCCAGTGTTGATCCCTGGTGTACTCCACTAGTGACTGGCCTCCAGCTGGAGGCTGATCACACTTTGTGCCACTGATCACAATCTTTCAAGCCTGCCCATTCGGCCATCCTTTAGTTACTAAACTGTCCATTTATCTATCTGAACTTCATTAGTCTATCTGTGGGGATGATACAGGAAACTGTTTATTATGATCAAGATAAACAACATCCACTTCTGTCTCCTGAACTACTTATCCTGAAATAGTAATTTTCTGTTACTGCTTTTAAGTAAATGGTGGGATGCACAATGTATCAAGATTGTTTAAGGCAACTTTTAATCTGAAAAATCCATGAAATTTATCGGTAATCCAAGAAAATATTTTTTGTTTAATAACAATAGGAGAGCTAAGAAGTTACCTCATCTTGCCAAAGCAACTTTTTAACTGAAGTTGGCAGATCTCAGGTGATTTTTAAGTATTTACAAAATTTCTTTGAGATTCCCTCAAGACTTCCTTCAAGATTTAAATTTAAAAAGTCTTTTTGAAACTAAAGAAAGCCTTTTGGTAGTAAAGATAAGTGCTTGAAGGTGTCTGAAACAAAACTGCAACTTCTGTTAAAATCTAATGAGACCAAAAATCTCAAACAATGAACTGAATGGAAGAATGAATTCAACCTCCAAAGAAGATATGTGCACTTATTAACATACAGACAAACTGAGAAGAAATCACAACACTACTGCATTTGTAGTAGAAAGCCTGTACAGAAGCTCCAATTTCTAAAAACTTAGCCAATGACAGTATGAAGATAATGCAACTATCCAGAATCCATCATTTTATTCAGACCAAACTGGTAGGAAGAGGGATTTTGGATTTCCATCAGCCATCTTCCAGTGACAGAAAGAATTATACCAACTTTTCTAACTGAATAACTTAACCGATATTAAGGTGGATCTTGGGAGATGATACAAATATCTTGGTGCTGAATAACTTTGAACTACAGAGCTATTTAAATTGATTGTATTGATCTTCTTTATTTGCTTAAAATTTATCTGTTTTGATGATTTAAAATCATTTTTAAGCAGAAGAGAATCTAATTGTTTGAATACGGATGAGAAAATGAGGCTTCACAACAAGCCTGCTGGTGAATAGGCATTGCTGTTCTATTTGTATCTAACACATGTAGTGTTTTCAGGTGAAGGTGATTTCCAGGTTTCTGAGTAGTCCTTTAATTACTTCTCTTTTGAGTTATAGCAAGCAGATACAAGATTAAAAGAGTGAAAAAGAAATTTTTATTTTTTTAATTATCTGAACAAGAAGCTGAAAGCTACTCAGAGAAGGGATTAAGTTAGAAAATGAAAGCTGTGCTATCTACACAGTACTAGAGTACTACAAACAACATCAACCAGATTTTTCAGATGATGTAAACTGGTATCGACCTTTTAAAATCAATGAAATTACACTGACCTATATCAGCTGAGAATTGGGATTACCTCATTTTAAGGGAAATACCACTGAAATGCCTATTAAATGTGTGCCATTGTTATCTGCAGTTTTTCAACCAACTTTGATAAGATTAGTTCTGGGAAACTAGTACTGTATGTCTTTGCTGGCACTTAGGAAAAAGTTAAGAATCAAACAGAAAAGGAATGATGTCCTTGGAGTTTCTAGCGTGAGAAACTATACTGGAGTTTTCTGATTACCTAATAGTACTAGAAGCTGAATCCAAATCTCCTGACTGGCTTTGGAGAAGGCAATTCTTTTGTCTGTGCTTCAGTTTCCCTTTCTGACTTTTCTTCTCTTGTTCATTAGCATTCACCTTTTTTGAACATGGGTTATCTCTGACAAGAAATGGCAATGGCTTATGTGTAAGTAGGGATTTGCAATTGGTGCAATATGAAATCATGATGGAGAACAGAGACCTTCAAAGCGATCCATAGGTGATCACACCTAATGATCATGACAGCCCCATCTCTAGGAATGGGCCACTTGCGATGAGGAAGGGATCCAAGTAGTCTCAGCTAAATTTACACATCTGTTTTTGTTTTTTTTTTTAGTGTAGCCTTTTAATATATACACATATTATAGACAAACAAGAAAAGACAAATATAGTCCTAGTGATTGTCATTTCTAATGACATTCCATGGATTTGACTTCCTTCAATTTTAATCACAGTTTCTCTTACTCGGCACTAATGACATTAAAGTTAAAAACAAATAGCAGTCTTTTATTTAAATTATGGTGTTTGATTAATAGAGAAATAAAGGAAAAATAAGGTGCAACCAAGCAGTGAGCGATTGTTGCCATACTAAAATATCTTCCTCACATCTTATCTTTTAACTGTGGTTAGAATTGTGAGACATAGGTAATATAAATACAAAGTATATTATTCCATGTGTCAACAAGTAGATGAATGTATTATACATAGGTATTATACAAGTGTTTATAGTACATCCTATGGAAGAGATGACCTCCAGATGTCCCTCCCAACCTACACCATTCTGTGATTGTGTGGTTCTGTGAAATAGCCAAGAATATTTGAAAATGATCAGGAGAGTTTCGTTGAAGAATTAGTGAGTCCTGTTTAGTCCTCTGTAGATGGATACAGCTTCATTACCTTAATCGCATCCTGTGAAACCTGATTCAAAAATCTGTCAGTTCCCTTTAAAGATCTCTTTAACAAAAACCAAACAAACAAAAAAACAGAAAACAAACAAAAAAATTAGCAAGTATTATACTTTCTGCATTCCAGAATAAATCTCATTATTACTTTCAGTTAATTGAACAGCATGGAGCTGTGACAGGGGAGGTTCAGGCTGGGTGTGGGGGAGGGGTTCTTCACCGAGAGGGTGGTCAGGCACTGGAACAGGCTCCCCAGGGAAGTGGTCATGGCACCGAGCCTGCTGGAGTTCTAGAAGCATTTGGACAACGCTCTCAGACATAGGGTCTGATTTTTGGGTGTTGCTGTGTGGAGCCAGGAGTTGGACTCCATGATCCTTGTGGGTCCCTCTCAACTCGGGATATCCTATGATTCTGTGATTCTATGATTCTAATCAAGTTTAAGTTTATAACACCTCCTCAGGCATATGTAGTCATAACCACCTGATGCTTAAGAAAAGAAGGAGCTAAATGCAATAGAATTCAGAATTCTTACAGGCAAAATTCAAGCTTTGTCTTTGGCAATGCTTTTATTTGCATCATCTCTTTATTCATGTCAGTTTGTGCTTCCTCATGCATAAAAGGTGCCGAAGTGGAAGGTTAATGATGCTTGAGTTATCAATAATGCTGCTGAATTTTAAATTATCAGCTTATTAATGTTGATGTTTATATGTTAACAATGTTTTCAGCTAGTGCAAGTATTGAGAGAATCATTAATGATAAAAATATCATTGACAGTAATATGGATCACTTTGCAAAATGACTGCAAGCAATATACAAAACATGTTTTTCCATAGATTTGAAAAATGCAGCATTTTCTTTTCCTGTATCAGTCTTCTTCTTTGAGAATGTACTCCTACTACATTTTTTCTTTTAGACAGTCACTACCCAAAATTGCAAAGGTCAATGGTCTGAAGCGCAGTTCACAATTATACTTCCAACCAAATAGTCTGTGCAGCAAAACAAAACAACAAAAACCTAACTTAACCTTTAAATATACTTTTATAACATCAAATAAAAATACATGAACCATTAAAGCAATATAGAAATCAAAAAGCTGAACTTCAAAGTCTTTGCAATGGAACTCAAGGTGTTATGTGCAAGTTTATGATGACCCAGCAAGGGGTATTTATCAGGAAGATTTTCATGCCTGTATTTATTGAAGGAGAACACAGATTTATGTTAAAGCAAAGGCTTATTTAATTAGCCCAAACTCTTTATTTAATAAAATGAGCAACAAAAGACATAAATGTGAATTATTATGTTCTTTCAGCACCATGTCTTTGGGGTAAGTGTATGTGCGACAAATCAGTAAAGGCAAAGACAATGATACCTAATATCATTTTATTTTATTTTTCTCTGTATCAAAGTTTATTAAACAAAACTGCACAAATTTTTGTTGCCCCTCTGCAGGCTTTGATATCAGACCTGTTCTGATAAATGCCCTCTTCGGGGGATTTTTTTTGTTTTAATAATATTGGGCAGTAGAGTAGATGCTTATACTTTTAGATTCAGGCAGTTTCAATTCAATTCCTTTTGCTAAATATCTAGAAGTGTAATGATATAAATAGTCATCTGATAAAAATGTATCTTCCAGCTCAGCTTACAAGCTTTTGCCTGAGCTATATGACAAGTTCTGTTAGTTCATACCCTAAAGGAGATTCAAATTCCCACGATCAGGTTGTTTAATGGGAAATAAGATCCACAGAAATTACACGTGGATTCAGTTCCTGTTCAACTCCATCCAAGGAAGCTTGCTGTGAGCTTCTGAGTGTCTCCTGACTGATGGCTATCTAAAATACTCACTTACACAGTTGGTCATTTGCCTCAAGCTTTAAACACAGAACTGGTAACTGCTGAAGCCTTCATGTAGCTGATGAATGCAGTGCTCTGCGAAGACATTACGTGAAGTCCCAAAAGCATTACTTAAGTGGTGCTATCCCAATATGCATTCGCTACAACTCTCATGGTTGTTAACATGGTTATTCTGCTTCTTGTTCTGCATATAACTCTTTATATTTGCTGCAGATGCTTTGTTGTGTAATGTAGACATACATTATGCTGTCTAATCAATCAAAGGGGAAAGAAAACTGCCCTGAGCAGCACTGTTTACGTTAGTTGTCTGTCTTTCTGTCCTCATCCGTTTCACCAAATAGGTAAAATGGTTGGACTGCCTAGCTAAATGTGCGGTAGCTCTGCTGTCCCTAGCAGCATTCTACTGAGGAATTATTACCTGCAATGTCCTTACATACCTTGCATGCTTAAGAGTTTGCAGGATAGCACCCTTACTATTCACCATACTTTTACATCAATAAATAAAGGAGAAGGTTGGTTAGGAGACAGAAATCTTCCATTAACTGTATTCCCTGAATATTCTTCCTGGTAAAAATTACTATTTTTCCCACAATGATGGGAATTCTTTAAAAACATCCTGGCTTTTAATACAAAGCCGATTATTGGCTTAGATTCCTAGATATGAATATTCAATATCCTGGTTATAAATACAAGGGGAACTGTAACTGAGATTGTATTATGGACGATGATTTTGGTCTGGAGAGATGGAAATGAAAGTCTTGTAACCAAATACATTTCATTTTGTAAGAATTCTTATTGACTATGTCTATGGACTTCTGACTTTTTTCTGTTCTTTTTTTTCCTTAAAATCAGTATTTATACTGTTATGATAAGACAATTTTTGATATTTTTTTTAAAAGTGTGGTTGTGTTACAGTGAGTATTTAAGCCCATTGTGTGTTTTAAGGAAAGATTTATTGTTTAATTAATAGTGGCTGATAGTTCAGAACAGTGATGTTTTAAAAGGTAGAATGTATTATTACATATTACAAAGATTTCCCATTCTTGTGTCTTATAGTTTGATTGCTAAATGTTTTCATTTCCCTTTTCCAAGTTTAAATAATTTGCACCAGAAAATACAGCTGATTGCTTGAACTGAAAAATGTTTTTTATTAGCTCTTAAAGTCATCTTCTCTGAAGGATGGTTAAGTCTCTCTTACAGATCACTTGTTGCTTTATTATTTTCATCCATCTTTTTCAGGCACTTTGGCATTCTACAGTGCATTCCTTTTTACACACCCTAAACTGAGGCTCTTAACCTGATCGAAGAAAAAATATTTTTAACTGAAGAGGAAAAAATACCTTTTCGTTTTGATCAGACAATCTCTGGGCCACCTGCCTTAGTGGTACAAGAGCTACTGCTGTGCCATACTTCTGTTCAAGACTGTCCAAAGACAACACTGCATAGACTTACATTGTTTTTTTGTAAACTAACACTTTTTTATTGGTGTTCATTAATGAAAAGACAAGGTGACCTTATTATTTTCATTTAAAAAAAAAAAATTGTTTTGGGACTGAGGCTGGAGATAATTGGCATACTTAACAGTCTCTAAAGACCAATTAACAACAGGGAGCCATGTACTCCGCCAGTCTGAGTTTCAATTAAATGTCTGCTCCAGGAGGAGCTAAACCAACACATAGCTATTGAACAGCAGTTACACTATTGATATAGCTGAGTCCACTGCTGAGGACAAAGACTCTTGCTTCACGACAGATGGCCTAATGCTCTGGCAATTAATACATTGTTATGACTTTTAAATCCTTCTGACCTTTCCCTTTTCTCTGTACGAATTAGTAGGGCACAGTTTTATTAATGGAGGGGATGTTTAAAGACATATTTATGTGACATCTTTCCAGAAACTCTCTTCTACTTTTTTTGAATTTCAGATGTATTCAGTTGATGAGAACTCACCGCTCAACTGTAATCAGTCAGGACTGCAAAGCACTAGTTCTGACTGTAGGGAAAGTGATGATTTTTGGTGAGATCTTGTTGATGCTCTACCTGGGCCAGCAAGGTAGTTAGAGGTTTAGAGTAATAGTAAGTATTATTAGGAACTCAACAGCCAGGATACATTTAACATGACTCAGTACTTTTATCCTAACACATCAGCTTTATCTTTAAAAACTAATGTTTCAAAAATGGAAACTCAAGAATCAAATCAACGTGGCATAGATTGCCATGCAAACATTCTCTTTCAGATTTCAAAAGCATCTGCAACTTTTGATTAACCAATAAAATAAGTTGGAATCTAAGAAAATACAGTCAACCTAACGTTATCTTAAATCTTTCCAGTATTAGAAAATGAACCAGACTTTCCCTCATTTTGCTTGTTTCTTTTCTTCCCCCCAAATATCATCAATAAAAAGTTAATGGAATGGAATGGAATGGAATGGAATGGAATGGAATGGAATGGAATAGAATAGGATAGGATGAATAGCATAGAATATGATTAGAATAGAATAGAGTAGAGTAGAATAGAATAGTTTGATTGGGAGGGACTTTCAAAGATCATCTAGTCTGACTGCCTGACCTCTTCAGGACTAATCAAAAGTTAAAGTACATTACTGAGGGCTTTGTCCAAACATCTCTTGAACACTGACAGGCATGGGGCATCAACCACCTCGCTAGGAAGCCTGTTCCACTGTTTGACCACCCTCACGGTAAAGAAATTTTTCCTAATGTCCAGTCTGAACCTCCCCAGGCGCAGCTTTGTGCTGTTCCCACGCGTCCTGTCATCAGTGGCCAGGGAGCAGAGACCGGCACCTCCCTCTCCACTTCCCTTGCTCAGGAGGTTGCAGAGAGCAATGAGATCACCTCTGAGCCTCCTCTTCTCCAGGGGAAACAACCTGAGTATCCTCAGCCTCTCCTCATAGGACATGCCTTCCAGCCCTTTTACCAGCTTTGTTGATCTGCTCTGGATGCTTTCAAGGACCTTAACATTCTTTCTTTATTGTGGAGTGCAGAGCTGCATGCAATATTCAAGGTAACACTGCACCAACACTAAATATAGCAGGAGAATCACCTCTTCTGACCAGCTGTCTATGCTGTGCTTAATGCACCCCAAAATGGGGTTTGCCCCTTGGCTGCCAGGGCACACAGCTGGCTCGTGCTGAGCCTGCTGTTGACCAACACCCCCAGATCCCTTTCTGCTGAGCTGCTCTCCAGCCACTTGTCTCCCAGTCTGTGCCTGTGTCTGGCATTACTCCGTCCCAGGTGCAGAACTTGGCATTTTCCTGTGTTGACCTTCATGCTGTTGCTGATTGCCCAGTGCTCCGATCTATCTAGATCCCCCTGCAAGGCCTCTCATCCTTCCAGGAGCCAACAGCACCTCCCAGTTTAGTATCGTCAGCATACTTGCTGAGGAAGCACTCCACTCCTGCATCCAGATCATTGATAAAAGCGTTGAACAGGACTGACCCTAGAATTGAGCCCTTGGGAACACTGCTGGTGACCAGCCACCAGCCAGATGTAGCCCCTTTCACTATGACCCTTTGAGCTCTACTGTCGAGCCAGTTCATCACCCAGCGTAGCGTGAAACTGTTTATCTCACAGCTGGACAATCTGTCCAGAAGGATGCTGTGAGGGACAGTATCAAAGGCCTTACTGAAATCCAGAAATGTTATGTCCTTCCATTGTCCACCAAGTGGGTGACCTTATCCTAGAAGGAGATCAAATTACTAAGGCAGGACTTCTTCATGAACCGGTGTTATCTATGCCTGATAATAGCTTTGTTCTTTAAATGCCTTTCAATATCTCCCTGGACAATCTTCTCCATAACTTTTCCAAGGACTGAGGTTAGACTAACAGCTCTGTAGTTTCCTGGGTCTTCTCTCATGCCCTTTTTGTAGATAGGTCTAACGTTGGCTAGCTTCCAGTCAGCAAGGACCTCCCGAGACTCCCATGACCTTTGGTAAATTGTTGAGACGGGTCCAGCTACAACGTCCACTAATTCCTTCAGCGGTCTGGGGTGAATATCACCTGGCCCATAGACTTACGAATGTTGAGCTGATA
>VXAL01017652.1:0-74409 GCA_013399475.1 Chauna torquata
CTATGATTCTATGATCTATAGCACTTGGTGAGAGGATATCTATTCTTCAATCTGCGGTTCCGTAAAGCTGCTTTGGATGTGATCATTGAGTAGGCTCTGGGACATGAGCTGTAGTAGAATTAGAACTTCTGTCAGGGAGATCCAGAATATGTCTACACAACTGAGCAACTCAATTCCTATTGTTTTTTAAGCCACTAAAATACTCAGTTTTGTCTCCAAAAAACTCACAAGCACTCAAAGCATTAGATGCCAGATCCTAACACCTGATTTCAAATCTGCGACCTAGCCTGTGCCTTCTCATGCAACTGTGAAGAAAGGCTAGTGCAACTGTGAAGCTGGAATGCAAGCACATTGTCCTTCCTTGACCAGCCCTTAAGTATGGTCCTTCACTAGGCTGCTTGCTCTGTGAACAGTCAGGATGATGAGTGTGCGTGCATGCTAACAGGACTATGCAATACTGAAGTCTCAAGAACTTCAGTCATGTTGTTTTTTTCCCCCGTATTTATAAGCATTTCTGACTGGAGAGACATTTATTCTTCAAATAAGAAGAAAAGATGTTGTAAAAGTTTTACTGTTGCTATTACAATTCTTATCTCAGCCCTCTAGATAGGCTCAAACAAGGATTCATGCTTCCTTGTGTTATATGTAGACATTCAAAGAAAGCACAGTCCCTGATTCAAAGGCCTTATAATAATGAAATGAAATAAAGTAAAAGAGAGAACTGGTCTGTATACCAGTCAGCAAAGCAGTCAGAAAAAAGCACAGATTATAACTGAATGTAATATGTATGGTAAGAAACATAAACATTATACCAAAAAACATTTTGAACTTATAAAACCATAATTTCTTGTGGTCATGAACAGAAGCATATCATGCTACTTTAAAGTGTCTGGATAAGCAGCTGAAATCTTTGTGAACTGCAAGAAATGAGATGGGAGTTTATTTAATTTGTTGTTGGTGATTCTGAAACACATTTGCAGCAAATGTGAGTGCAGCAATTGGGGTCAAGCAATGGGTCAGAGAACACGTGTGTCCATGCTGCCAATGACTGGAGGCAAATGCAGGTGTGGGGGTGAGTGCGCTTACAAGTGAATATCAAGCTGGATGAGCTGGTGAGTAGGTAAGGTGTCCTGGGAGCTAGGGGGTGAGTGGGTCTCTAAGGGCCAGCTTTGGGTGTGAGAGCGGCTGTGTGTCTCCAAGGGTGAGAGCACAGGGGTTGTCTATGGGACCAGGGGAGTCCTGGCCAGCTGTGTGCACTTGTACACATGTGTGATGGTCTGAGCCAGCAGCTGGAGTAGGGCTGCAGCCTTGGGGCTCTTACGTCCAGATGCAAGCAACTGGGGAGACTGAGATCCAGGGGCAGCTATGGGTCGGATTGAGTGTCTGAGCCCAGCTACTGGAGGGATCCACCTTGTACGTATCTACATATATATTCCTACTAGTGGACTTCTGTCCTGCTCAGCCAGAGATGGGATAGGATGAAGCTGTTGGATGAAGCTGTTGAAGCATGTTGTTGAAGCACGTCTCTGTTTTCATGAGTGTTCTGAGTGTCTGTTCATGATCTGTGTGGCTGGCCATGTATATACATATTTATATATTTATGTATTTAAGTATACACGTAGTGTAAATATGTGCTTTGTGTGTGTGTGCCTGCTGGGAACGCATCTTCAGCCTTGCTGCTGGTTGTACTTGGGGACATAGAGCTGCAGCAGCCTCACCTCTCTGGAGCTGTTGAGTCCGGCACGATATATTTACCTCTAACAATCTAGTTGTAAGTAAATACAATGTACCGTGTAACTACAGTGTGCTGAAAAATTACAAGTACACGGTATCACAAAGGTTACTTTTCCAATTCTGAAGTTGCAGTGTAGCAATTTGTTATATTTTGCACAGGAACAAAAGCAGAAAAATAATTTAGTTCACGGCAGACAAATTTATTTATTACAGAAGAAAATTGGTGAGAAGCTTGCTTTAAAAGAGAAAATGCCTTACATAATTTTGATTTTTAGAAATGAAGAAGCCAGTGTGACTTACTGAAATGTGAAGAAAGAGTTGAATTTCACTTACATGGAGAAACTGAAAGGGATTTCTCAAAATATTTAATCATTTCCATTCCTCACAATTGCTACATGCTGTTGGTAAAGGTCCAAAACCATATAAAATCAGGGCATGATGCTGTGGGGAACAGGCCTGGCAAATGGGAACTAAGCTAATCTTCAGTTCAAGTTACAGACCAATGCAAGCATGTTCACTTCCATATTTGTTGCATTCCAGTCCTGCAACTCCTGTCTTTCTTCTTTTAGATTGTAAGACTGCTGGGCAATACCTAACACCTCACATAGGTAAAAATAAATTTCAGCTTCAAGTCCATTTTTGGATGGATTTGATTAAATCAGTTTGAACTGGATCTGATGTCAGTTTAGCTCTGTTTACCATTCCAGTGACAGTAAAACACTTGTATTGGTCTGGCATTTTCTTTCTGAATCAGAGGATATGGAACTTAAATGTGTTGCAAGACGGAGAAAGTTGTAGAAGGTGTGCTGAGATATCTGCGAGGGGTTTAAATAACCTCTTTCCTTACCAGATCGCCAGAAAACTGATCTTGGTTGTGGCTCAAATAATTAGGGCCATATTCTATGAAAGAGTTAAATTTTGTATTTCAGAATTTACAAAGCATGAAAAAACAACTAATATGGATAATCAAGGGGCTCATGAGTAAAGCAAAACTTTCTAGACTTAATGATTAGTTTGTCATTTAGATTTTACAGAATTCCACAAAAACAAACAAGCAAACAAAAAACAAGCAATAAACGACAGTAGTGAATATCCACATTTTTCTCAAATTATCCCATAGGCTTAAAATGAAAGTTTCACACTTGTCAGAAGTTATAGGGACCAGGGAATGGAGCCAAGTAAACTTTTGTAGATGGCAGTCAACTGCTAGGCTTAAAACTCACTAGAATGGGAGAAGCATGAAAGGTAGTTGTAGACTCTCTATAAAGACAGCGTATTTCCACCCTTGATATGCATGTGTAACTGGTACTGACAACAAATGTATATGTGCACATCCTAAGAGGTAATATGCTCCACAAGACAGGTTTACATTTAACTCATAGGGTTTAATGTTAAAGACAAATTTCACAGAAGTCTATGTTCTGAACAATCAATATCATGCATATTTACTTAATATAAATAAATATATATAATAGTCTTTTGGGTACAGAGCACCTAATGAAAGTATCCATATTTCTGTTTGTCTAGTATCTGGAACATATGTTTCTGTAAGCACGTATTTTATTAGCTGAAATGTAACTACATTCAAAGGGCCATAACCCAGTCTTTTCTGTAAATCTCATACAATATTAGCACTACACATTCTTAAATTATCATTAACATCCTAGGAGAATAATGAACAAACTAAATGTGGGACACTTTAATAACCTGCAACAGTATCGAGGAATAAGTAGTATTGTACCTATCATCACACACAGGACGAAGACCACACAAGAAAAAGCCAAAGCACAATAATGGAAATTCAGGTCAAAGTGGTGATAACTTTAGAGTTTTAGCTTTAATTTTGGATCTCCTAATGACTGTAATCACAATCATGCTGTGTTTCAACTTCTTTGTTAGCTGGAATCACCCACATTCAATTTAGGCCTAGAGGCCCTTTGATCAAACCTACCAGGGTTGTGCCTGGCAAGCCGCTTGGAAAAGAGCTCAAAGCTCTGCAGAAACATAAAGCCACTGACTTGTTCCCACAGTTCAGCCAGAAGCAGAGTTGTAAGAGTTACATCTCTTAGGAGCTGTAAACCAAATGATCATTATGGAAAATGAGAGAGGAAACAAAGACTTTAACTGTTCTGCTTTGCTTGGAAAATTTCACTTCCAGTTCTGCCACAGCAAGTAGCAGACTCTTCCTCCCTGAAAGAGGGAATAGGGTTTCTAAGGTAAAAATATGATGCCTGTTCACATATCTTGTGCATTTTTTTTAATCTGGGTTGTGGTTTACCCTCCAGAACTTACCTACATTATTTGAGCTTGTAATTAAATTGAGGAGTCTGTTGGTTTGTCTTGGATTGATTCACCTTTTAAATAGGGAATATATAAAACCACATATTTTTCTGAAGCCAAGGAGAAAATAGATGAGCTTTGAACACACAGCTGAAGCATATTTAGGATGCTCATGCATTCTGTTTTTCACTGAGGAGCATACACTGATATGTATGATCAAATGTCCACAATGAGCCTTTGTGTAAGCCGTCACCACATGTACAAATAGCTATTAGTGAGTATAATTATGCCACAGCATACATGTGTGTAATTTGTGTGCATATAAAAACTAGGATACCAGTTTTTAAAATGTGTCATTTAGTATCTAAAACTCAAAAATATACCATAAATAATTCCAATGCTAAAGTTTGCCGATCCAGTATAGCACCCACTGTAGACAAGAGTAATATCTTCACTGGCACTGAATCAGACTGATAATAATTGATGAAAACTACAAACATTTCAGGAAAAAGCAGACCAAGGGCACCAGGCAAAATGAAAACATTATTAAAAAGATGGGGCTGACATGTAAGGTTTTGATTAAATGTATGCTAACTCTAGTGGACTAAGCATATGTTAAGTCTAGTGGGAATGTAAAATACAAAAACAAAACAAAACAAAACACCAAGTATCTCAGGTGAGCAAAGAGAAAACCCTTATTAAAAAAAATAAAATAAAACATGTAGACCACCATGTAGCCCTTGCAGTTTAGTAAGTTATCAGTCTTCACAATGAAAGCAGGATAGTAAAAAAAAACCTTAGTTTATTAAAACTAGTTAATTATTGTTGCTATTAAGTGAAAACTAGCATCCCTTCTTTCTCATTCACTACTACACAACAATGAAAACTTATTTCTGTTTTTTAGATTTTGCTTAAGCAGAGTGATGGCAAGGGTCCTGACTAACTCAGAACTACATTGTATCAGAAATGTTTGTTGCTATTAGTGTGCAGATCATTCTGCTTATCAAAGGTTATGTTATAAACAGCTTATAGCTATTAGAAATGCAACAATTAGTTGATAAATTAATAAGAGAGACAAGCAAAATATCAATCATGGCACTGCTAACATAATTAGCATACATTAAACAGGATCACAGATTACTGCAGCTGTTGCATAAAATGAGAACCTACTTCACTTGTTCAATGACTTGCATACTTTTAACACTAGAACTATACTACACAGTGCTCAAAAGATAAAAAATGATACCACAAGAAAGTAATAATGAATATTAGTTCGTAATACTCTGCCCAAGACTTACGCATATAACACAATCACAGAATTACTGAATGGCTGAAGTTGGAAGGGATCTCTGGAGATCATCTGGTCCAACCCCTCTGCTCAAGCAGGGACACCTGGAGCAGGTTGCCCAGGACCATGTCCAGGTGGCTTGTGAAAATCTCAAAGGAGGGAGACTTCACAATCTCTCTGGGCGATTTGTGCCAGTGCTCTGTCACTCGTACTGTAAAGAAGTGCTTCCTGATGTTCAGACGGAACCTCCTGTGTTTTATTTTGTGCCCATTGCCTCTTGTCCTGGCACTGGACACCACTGAAAAGAGCCTGGCTCCGTCTTCTTTGCACCCTCCCTTCAGGTATTTTAGACATTGATGAGATTCCCTCTGAGCCTTCTTTTCTCTAGGCTGAACAGTCCCAACTTTCTCAAGCCTTTTCTCATAGGAAAGATGCTCCAGTCCCTTGATCATCCTCATGGCCCTTTGTTGGACCCTGTCTACTATGTCCATGTCTCTCTTGTGTTGGGGAGCCCAGAACTGGACCCAGCACTCCAGGTGTGGCCTCACCAATGCTGAGTAGAAGGGAAGGATCACCTCTCTTGACCTGCTGGCAACACTTTGCCTAGTGCAGCCAAGGCTATTGTTAGCCTTCTTAGCAGCAAGGGCACGTTGCTGACTCGTGTTCAACTTGGTGTGCACGAGGACCCCCGGATCCTTTTCTGCAAAGCTGCTTTCCAGCTGGGTGGCCCTCAGCGTGTCCTGGTGCCTGGAGTTTTTCTTTCCCAGGTGTTGGACTTTGCACTTCTCCTTGTTGAAATTTGTGAGGTTCCTGTTAGCCTATTTCTCCAGCCTGTCGAGGTCCCTCCGGATGGCAGCATGACACTCTGGCATGTCAGCCACTCCTCCAAGTTTTGTGTTATCTTCAAACTTGCTGAGAGTACAGTCTATCCCATCATCCACATCATTAATGAAGATGCTAAACAGGACTGGACACAGTATTGACCACTGGGGTACACTGCTAGTAACTGGCCTCCAACTAGACTTTGCGCCACTGATCACCACTGTCTGGACACAGATGCTCAAACAGTTTCCAATCCACCTCTCTGAATGTTTCCCGGAAGAAAAAAAAAATGAAATCAAGAAATAACAGGTGTGTAGGAATTTGTAGCTTGACATGTACAGCAAAAAACCAAATGTCTTCCTAGGACAGAGATGACAGCAAGTGCAGTAATTGTTTCATGAGTGACCTAGTGACCTATACAACACTTCTACAAATGCTACGTTACAGCAGGTCCATTATTACCAGTATAGTTAACAGTTTCAGTGTTTGCATGAGTTTCATAATGCAATTAAAATAGAATAAACAGTGACCTTTTAATTCCTGGAATGAAAGCACAGCCTGGATTTTATTTTATTTTATTTTATTAATGTACATGCATTACATTTTTCTATATTCTTTCATTTCTTACCATCGCTATGATAATGGAGCACATGTAATGTCTATTATTATGTTTAGGGCTGTTTTTAAAGCAAATAGAAAAGTACAGTTTTTCTCAACTAGGCACAAAAGAGCCTTCGTGCTTCAGAAGTTTATGCTGCCTGAAGCAGTTTTAAGATCTAGAACAAATGTTGCTGATATTCTAATTCAGATCAATTAAATGAGCGAATAGGCAGAACTGCCTGTATTCTACCCGCAGTTAAGATTTTGCTTTCTGACTTAATTTAATACAGTTACTCACATAACAGTGAGAAAGGTTTTGTTTGATTCTGTTGATGTTTCTATAATATTAGAATTAGGATACAAGAATGAAAATGGATACTTTCAAAATTATGACTCTGCATGCCTAATGTCAGTTTTGTGACATATTCTCCTATTATACCACCAGCCACGCAGGACCAATGGTGTAAAGATTTTATCTCCTTGATTCATGTTGTAAAAATGGGAAACTGCATCATTAGGTTTTGTTTTGACAACTAGGTGAAAGGACTGAAGTGAATAAGTGAATTCTGCATAAAAAGATCTCCCTTTTTATCCTTGAGCAACAAAGATAAACCTAAGAAGATTTATAGAAGTATGGATTTGCACTATCTTACACAGAGTTGATCTGATGCAGGACAAAGTTAGGGTGGAGAGTGCAGGTGCTTTCCCATATTCTGCGCTTCTTTTCTTCCCAAATTCTATCTTAAATCCTTAACACGAAATTTAAGATCTGAGGCAGGATTTCTGAGGAGACAATATACTTTTAATACAGCTATTCTGCTGTCTGGGTGAGAGAATGTTTCTTGGCAAATGCAAGGAAAGTAATTTATAAGGAAAAGGTGTTCTGGCTTCCAAAGACATTTAAACAGGACGTACAAAGCTCTGTCTGCTCTTTCCACCTATGGGAAAGGAGCAGTGCAAGCAACAGTAGGGGAATCTGCCTTTATAAAACTTGCAACAGTAAAAAGGCTTAGTGCTTCTCGTTTTTGTAATTTTATGAAGTTGTGACAATCTTTTGCATATGCCAATGGCTAGCATGTCTGTAGAAGACCTTCTGAACAAAAAAGGTCAATTTTTGTTGAAAGAATTATCAAAAGAACTCAACTAATACTACATATTACAAAGATACAATGCGACATAATGCAAAAGTATTTCTCTGAGCTATATAACCCTATGAGTGGATACATGATGCAGTTATCATGCAACATTATTATATACACAGAAAACTAAAATTAAGCTTGCGTGCGAACTCGTGTTATAAATATGTATACGTAAATGTACAAATGAAACTGTTAAAAATATCTAAAATATGCCATATACCTAATATATTACAAGGATACACCATGCCAAGAAAGTCATGCACGGGCATGCCCTTTTAGATTAGACCATACTGGTCTATTGTGAAACCTAATATGCAGATTCTTGAACTCATGCCATGTCCCAGTGACTTAAAAATTGAAACATATTTATTTGTTTAGACTGTCAGTCTTCTGGGGCAGCGCATATGTTTGTACAGAATTTGGCAAAATAAAGTTCTGCATTGTGATTACAGCTCATATACATTATAATACTACAAGTATGTGTATAAGCATGTACATATACACTCATGTTTTCAAAGCTGAGCAGACATATTTAGTTGAACAACTCCCTAAGACCAAGGAAAAAAGTGGGTAATCTACACCCTAGAATGAAAACATCCTACTGTTTTCATGCAAACAGAGAAGAAAGCCGCCAGCAGCAAAAATCTAGCTGGTTATCGGCTAAATGCAAACACTGCAGCTTGATATGATAACCGCCTGCAGACATTTAAAGACAAAAACACCATAGAGAGAAAGAGTTGTGAAAGATACAGTAATACAGATAGCTTTCTCAAAAATAGATCCTCCTGTTTAATTGAAGAAGGTGTTATTCAGACTGAAGGGAAAAAGATGGAATATAGGAAAGACTCAAAAAAAAAAAAAAAAAATTAAAAGAGACTAGAAAGCCCCCTCCCAAGATTGACAAAGTCTGGACATGATGGTCTCATTCAGCCTTTTCCCCCTAAACTTTTCAACGGTTTTACAGTTTGAAGATATGCAAAGTTTTTTGCAGGGATTAAGATTCCAAACTAAGGGAAAATATTTCCAAGATGGTAAGATGTTGTACACAAACTTGTTTTCTGATCTGAGAGCAAGTCAGAAGAATTTGATCTCCTGTACCCAGCTCAAATTGCAGCAGTTGAGATCTTCAAAGATGTTTCAGCTGAGCTACCTGAACATAAAATAAGCCTCTCAAAAGGCTTTAGAAAACACTTTTTTCCACCAAACAGATAAAATGTGAGAACATACATGGAGTGCTGTGTCCAGTTCTGGACAGTCATTACAATAGACTTGTGAGTTCAGTGAAGGGTTACTAAGCTTATGAAAGGTCTGGAGCGTATCTCTTCTGAGGAGAAGCTGAGAGAGCTGGGATTGTTTAGGCAAGGGAAGAGAAAGTTCAGGGAGATCTTACAAGTTTGTTTAAATGCCTGATAGTGACAAGTAAAGAATAGGGAGCCAGACTCTACTCTGTGGTATACAATGACAGGACAAGGGGCAACGAGCACAAATTGAAACACAAGAATTTCCTTTTACACATAAGAAAAAACTTTTTTTACTGTTACGGTGGTTGAACACTGGAACAGGTTCAGAGAGGTGGTGGAGTCTCTATCCATGGAGATATTCAAGACCAACCTGGCATGGTCCCGAGCAACCTGCTTTATTTTACCCGGCTTTGAGTAGGGGGTTGGACTAGACAATCTCCGGAGGTGCTTTCCAGCCTTAACTGTTCTACAACTCTATGAAATTAATCTTTATCAGAGGATGTTGTAAGAAGAATGTATATGTGCTTATGTGGGATTATACCAGCTGGAAGCCCTGATTTGAAAATATTCTTATTAATGACTTCTCGGTAGAAAAGGAGACACGACAGTAACACATTGTACTTTAATGTCTGAAACCATTCTTTGCACATTTACTAAATGATAAGACATTCTCCAGTACACCACCTGGTCAGGTGTTCTAACTTCTATATACCAAATTAATTAACTAAAATTCCTGAGTATATAAACTAAACATAAATAATTTTAAAATTTAAGTATATTAGAACCAACTCTTCTTTGTTTATCCCAGGAGATGGCAATATTCTAGTTACTAGCTATTCCAATACTGTAGCCAAATGCAGTGAAATGCAGCAAGGATTGTACATTGCAAGTACAAACATTTTTAAACTCCGCAAGTCAGTTAGCGGAAAGAAAAGCAGGGATTGCATCTTCATAACAAGTCACGGAATTACATAGATTTCTCTTTTTCCTTCTTAATTGCACATTCTCAACAGAATGTGAACTGTAGATCAGAAAAACACTTTGCAAATTTTTGACAGCCGCTAGATTTAGTAGAGTTATCCTGGAGGTGAAATCAGAGCCATAGCAGAACATAATGCTTCCACATGTGTTTAAAAGTGTATCATGTGTGATATGTGTAGCTTTACATTTTTATAAGCTACAAATACGATGCTCAGATCAGAGAACTAGTATATCAGAATGATAGAAGCCTAGGCAAAATAAACACCCTAGACAGGGAATCCAGCAGCAAGAGAGGCATACTACTTTTTAGTTGCTATCCTGTTCCTTTGGTACTCTTGTCTGAAATAATAAAATACAAAAGAGACTAGCAGAACAGTAAAAAGTACAAAGAAAAAGAAGATCAGAATATTTTAGTTGGACATTTTTGGCAAACCTCATTTGGAGAAAAGCATTAGGATTCTCCAGACTTTCTTACATATGAATTATGAGCAGAGATCAGTAAAGATCTATGCAATCTATTGAGAGAGATATCTGCAGCTCCTTCTCCTGAAGGCCACCATTGGCCTCAACTCCATGGAAATTTTGGGAGGTGGCAAGTCAAATTAATAGGATAAGTAAACAGACTCAAACACAAGCATTGGATTATCATAGCTTTAAATTATTAGCATGACTCACTATTATTTTCGCCCATGCCAAAGCAGGACTCTAATCACAGGAGAAAGACTACTTGCAATAGATTTGTTCAGACTGAGCCACCTTGCTTCTGAGATGGCAGAGCTTTTACTGTTAAGAAGTGAGCCAGGTGCCAGGTGGTCTCAAAGACAGAGAACACTCCCTGTCCTGTTTTTTTTTTCTTTTTCTTTCTTTTTTTTTTTTTTTTTTTACAAATAAAGGTATATCTCTGCAATTCTAGAAGCCAGCAGGTGAGCCCTTATAGCTAGACCTTCACCCTGCATTAGCTCTTACCCAAAACCTTCTCCCTTTTGCACAGTTTTTAATTTATTCCCCTAGACCCTATGGGTGTAATGAAACAGCTGTAAATTACCAACATTCATAAAGATCATAAAGTGCAGCCACAAGACCTACAAAGATTATTGTTTTAACTGAAAGCTTAGAATTTTGTGTAGCTGTTTGACACTACAAATAGCGTCTTTCAGAAAATCATCTAATATTATTAACCACCATTTTTCTGTCCAGCTCCTTTTCGTGCTTAAGCCAGAGATAAAGATTCTTCCTATAAATCTCTATTTCTCTCTTTCAAAGTTCTCCAAAGTCGACCCACAATAGTATGCTTATGGGATTAGCTGACACTGCCTAGCCACAGGATACAGTCACGAATCAAATTGAACCTGTCCTCAAACCTTAGGTTTACTATTGGTGAGGCAGCTCACAGAGCTGAAATCCAGAGAGTACAAAATTCTAGGTAACTGAGTTCAGATGTAGCTTAAGTTCTTTGTATTTAATCCATACTTTCAGTAGTTTTACTTATCTGAAATCACTGAGGACATCTATAGATAGTTTATATAATAGCAGTTTTACTGTTATGTGTACGTACTGCCTTAATACAGGTACTGTATGGTGTTGTGAAACTAATTAATTAAGCAAGTTATAGCTAATTAAAGCAGAGCTTAATTTTCCTATTATTGATTTCACTACACAGATGGTTTATTAAAAAACATCTACCTTTTAAATTGCAATTTAAATTATGTGTCATATTAAAATTCTACTAATGCTAATGTCCAAAGATACATCAACTGCTATGCAAGCCTTTGTTTAAAGAATGGCTAGACCATTTACAAAAAATTCTCTGTAGACACACAATGTCTCTGTTTGGGTTTTGTGGATTCATGCCAGTTCTCCTGTCTTTTTTTGCATAAAAGTTGCAGAGTCGTATGATTTTTGCCTATTTGGTAATCATATCTAGGATTCAGAGAATTGTTAGTATGGACATATTGACGCTTTTAGTGTTAATGAACTGTTGAAAAAGAGAGCTAGCGTAGTCTTTAAACTTTCTTAGATCAGGCAAAAAAAGTTTTAGCCCATTGAGTAAGTTTTCTCTCCTTCTACCTGACAACAAGCAAATGCTAATTCTTTTACTGGTTTATTTGGAAATGCTCTGGGCTCGCTGCTGGAGCTAGCACACTGTTCTTTTCAGATCATATGTGCACAATGTTGGAGGTGTTTGCAAAGTATTTGGAGTACTTTTTAGCAAGAAGCCTTGGAGTGTACTGAAAAATATGCTAAGCCCAGCAGAGAGACTGCCAGATCTTCTAATGATATCTCCTGCTCCTTACTAGGTTTACCAGCCACATGGTAGGAAACAAGAAATCATGAGGCAAACAAGACCTTTCAGACTGAGAGAAGAGAAAGAAAAAGAGCTGGAGATCATGGACTTTTCCAGAAGACAAATCCCATATGAAATCCACAAATGACTTTTAAAAATCATTCAAACCTATGGCCTACATCCTGCCTTAGATGAAATCAATGGCATAGTTTACTGTAGTTGCAAGGGCAACAGGATGAAACTGTTTTTATAAAACATGTCTAGCCATGGAACACTCTCTGTGACATTCTCTATGAAGAAAAGTATAACATAACATAACATGACAGTTTTGAATGTCAACAGTGACTGACGATAGGGCTTAGGCAAGTATCTGTCGTCCCTACCAAAAGATGAACAAACTTTAGCCCTAGCTGAAACCCGGCTCATGAGGCTTTGTGAGGTGCAGCTTCCCCGGGGCAAAAAAGCAGCACTGTGAGTCTGTATCACTGCACTTCTACGAGGCTAGCCTTCACCCATGTGTAGAAGATTTCTTTCTCATACTGTCACTCGTGGGGAAGAAAATTTTCAAGTAACTGTTGTCAACAGTATCTCTTAAAGACACGGTCAACAGGCCAAACATATTATCATCTCATTGTATTAATTTACTGTTATGTCGATTCTCAAACAAGGAACAACAATGGGCAATGTGTTATCTCAGTTATGTGATTGGGGTTACCAATTTGCACATTTATGTGAAATAGATCATTCAGTATGTCAAGAACATCACACTGAGCTTTGAGCATTGTCTGACCAAGCAGTGGTACCTCACCAGTGTTTCACCTGACAATGGTTTAATGATTCATTAATGGCTTGGCCAAGCCTCTCAGCCTTATTGAACTTTATTTACCTTTAGGGCAGGTGATAATTGCATCTAACCAAGCTCAGAAAACATTAACAGTTCTGAAATTTGAGGGGAGAGAAGACTATGGCAGGAAGGTCAAAAGCTTTTCCTGATCGTCGTAAATCAGCAGTGAAACAGATTTAAGAAGCCCATTTCCTGATTTAACTCCTCATTTCTATACCTGTGCTGCATTTGGATGCTATAAATACTTGTAGCATTAGGCTGTAAACACAGTCATTGAAATTATCCCTCTTTTGGCAGATTATTTTGATTTTGAAGTAAGCATCACTTAGCTGTGTTAGCATAACTGAGGGGACAGCGACCTGTGGCACAGTGAAGGAATAAATAGCCAGGAACAGCTATGGGCAGATACTCCTTAAAATAGATTCCACACTGAAAAAAAAAAAATGTAATGCTACAGTTTATCTGAGAGGCACAAATATAAGAGGTGGGGACCATTTGTTCATGACACAAATACAAAGTTCCTGGATTAGAATTGGTTCACCCTGAAGGTGCCCTTGAGAAGGGACAAATTGAACTTGAGTGAATCTCTCAGCTCTTATCCATGTAGGTGCCCTAAGAAACAGCTACGCACCTGTAGCTACATGCTGCTTTGCCACATTCTGGCACTCCTTCATCCACGACCACCCCCTAAGACTAATTGCTTCCCAGCACTCTTCATTATCTGGATTAAGTTTAAACACGGTCTGATTGTAACTCAAAGTGATCAACATAATACATGTTTCAAATTACATTATTAGTGTGTTTTTTTCACTGATATAAAATTACATGAATATACAGGCTGAGTTTTAATTATGTGTGCAGCTTCAGTTTTCTACCATTGTTTCAGTGCTTCTCTGAAGCAAGAGGAATCCACAAACATATTAGTACTTCATTTTCTTTTTTTCTTCAAACAAGCTAAGGAAATTAAATGCTGATGTAGGCTCTCAGAACAAATTAATCATCCTCGAAGAAGTTGAGTGCTAGCAAATCCACCTTCCCTTAGTCCCCCTTTTTATCTTCAACTCCACTTCTGTCCTTGGTCTTTTTATTTGGATTTTGTCTCTGCTTTGCAGAATGTCTATCAACCTTAGCTTACGGAGTTTTTATCATTGTCATATGGAACCAATTACTTGAAATGCCATAAATGCTGTTCATTCACCCTTACTTTATTATTTTCCCAGAATTGGAAAGTATCATTTTGGGATAGTAAATATTTTTAAATGCATTGAATCAAACTGTCTTATTCTTCCTCCAAAAATTGACTCAATGTTAATAGCACATGCATAAGCATGAGATTAGTCAAGTCATCAGCAAGAAACGTCCAAGTATAAAAAATCCCCTTGAAATGAAAACAACTAACTTCCTCTGTACATAAAGCAAGTAGTATAAGATCTTATTACTTCAGAGCAGAGATGGGACTGGAAGGAGTGGAAGGGGTGATGCTCTATTTCTCTGGTGGTAGCAGCTGACATCACTGCTGTCACTATGCTGGTCTTTTGTGTTGCTGCCATTTGTCCTTAATTCACTAGCACACAAAATTTATTCACTGTAAGATGCACCTGTGCAATCACAGGCCAAGGGTGATGTGGAATATCCCTGGAAGAAAAAGCAATGAACCATTCCGAAGACAGACGCATTTTCATTGCATCTCCTCCTTTCTCTGAAATACATTTCTGAAAATTCCCTTCAATACTCAAACCATGTTTTAAGTTCTAGTTCTATTTTGAAGAAAAGCTAAACATACTTTATTTTTTCAGTGTTTAAAACATTTAATTGCTAATACGTTTCTATATGTCTTCATCGATCATATGCCCATAACCTTTCTATACTATAAAAAACTATGATAATAAAGAACAGCAAATAATATCTACAACAGTAATCATGTCAGAATATTTAGTGACTGAAGTGGCTGAAGTATTAAGTGCTGTATTCAACATTTTTTGTATATTTCTTTGTAGAATGTACATGAAAATATCACTACTTGTTAGACAAAATATGCTCAATGAATAGCTTTGCCACTTTCCAAGACCTGTTGTTTTCAATTGTTGCGTTAAAATTGTTGCTTTGCATAGGTGTGGCCTCACCTTGAGCACTGTGTGCAGTTTTGAGCACCACAGCATAAGAAGGACATGAAACTGTTAGAGAGTGTCCAAAGGAGGGCTACAAAGATGGTGAAGGGTCTGGAGGGGAAGACGTGGAAGGAGCAGCTGAGGTCACCCGGTTTGTTCAGCCCAGAGAAGAGGAGGCTGAGGGGAGGCCTCACGGCGGCCTGCAGCTTCCTCACGAGGGGAGTGTGGAGGGGCAGGCGCTGATCTCTGCTCTCTGGTGACAGCGACAGGACCCGAGGGAACGGCATGGAGCTGTGACAGGGGAGGATCAGGCTGGGGGTTAGGAAAAGGGTCTTCACCGAGCGGGTGGTTGGGCACTGGAACAGGCTCCCCAGTGCTCACAGCACAGAGCCTGCTGGAGTTCAAGGAGCGTTTGGACAATGCTCTCAGACATAGGGTCTGATTTTTGGGTGGTCCTGTGTGGAGCTGGGAGTTGGACTTGATGATCCTTGTGGGTCCCTTCCAACTCAGGATATTCTGTGATTCTGTGATTATGATTTGGTAGAGCCACATTTCTTTCTGCTGATTTAGTGAGGGATAGTCATACAGTACTTTTGAGTTCCTTTTCTGTGAGTTTCTTAACATGCTAGAAGCCACCGTACAGCACACAGGCCAGTCAAACTGCCGAAGAAAAGACTTCAGGTACAAAAGGCAGGTGACAATGGGTTGTAGGACAAGGAGAATGAAGGCAGAGAACTATGGGGTTTTTATTTCATGATGAAGGGAATTATATAGTATGACATTCTTATTACATGCAAATATATAACCATTAAATGTTGATTTGATCAGGGTTTTGATGAGTCCATGTAAGAAAATTTGACTGGTGCCCAGGCCAGCCTAGTCTCTAGCATTTGGCATAAGACTCTGGCTTTCTGCCCTGTTCTCTGGCTCCCTAGTAATGCAGCTGGTGTCACCTGCTTTTGTTGGATATCTGCCCAAATTATTTTGTCTTCATTTTCACCTCTCCCATGGCTGTGGAAGGTGGGAGGTTGGTGCTGTGACTCTTCCCCTCGTGTCCTCACTACTTATCAACCTTCCTCTTGTGCCTTTAGCAAAAGAAATGAAACATAAACTGGATGAGGAGACAAAGCTGGTGAATGTATGGCAAGAAAGAACAGGGATGGACTGCTAAAATACTGGGAAGGCACGCTCTCTAGGGGCATAAGACCATTAAGAAGAAAAGCTAGGGCTAGGCACAGTCAATGGTGCAAGTGAAGAAGGGGGCCTGTACCATAAGTACCCACTCGGGAATTCAGCAAGAAGCTATAAGCAGAAGTGTGACGAAATGTCTCTGAGGCAGGTAGGAACAGCAGTAGCAGGTAGGGTGTGGCTGACAGAATGAGGGAAATAGATACAGCTGAAAGGTTAGAATCTGAGGAGAAAGCATTTGAAATGGAAAAGCACACCTTTGCTCTTAGTGGAAGAGAATAGGCATGTGTGATGACCTCAAGCATATGCCTACGCTTTGCAATACACGGCTGCAAGAAGTCCCCAACTCCCTCCTCCTAGATAACACCAGATAAGCTACTTCTGGCACCAAAGGCAGAATACTAATAGCAGGCTCTGTAGGGCAGTCAGACTACTTAGAGCAATCAAAGGAAGGGATAATTTGCTCAGTCATGCTAACACAGTTATGATTTTTCTGGGTCATGAGCCTGCACAGCATTGCAGCATCTTGCCACACAGGCAAGCGACATAAGGTCTAGTGTCTGTCCTATAAGAGCAACAAATACAAATGACTGTTTCCTTCTAGGAGGTAATACAAACAGTTGTAGGGATATTGCAGATTCTGTGCAGATGGTATCAAAGGTACATGGGAAGAAACAGAAGAGATTTCAAGTAGCCTATCAGTAAGAGGTATAAAGACAAATCTCTTTAATTAATTTTGCTACAGCTGTCCCCTCTGATGAGCAGATATATGGTGGCTCAGCTACAAGGGCACTTTCCATATTGATTATCATGCATTTTGTGTAACAAACAGGGAAGAAAACAATGCGTATGTTATTGCAGAGGCAAATAGAGCTGCTTAGCACATCTGTTAGCATGCTCAGCCTGAAGATCTGTGAAACTAATTCTTTCTGAGCTGCAGCCTGTCTAGGCAATCAAAGAGACCCCCAAAGCCATTGAAGGAGGATTTTTCAGTGCTGACTGCCTCTAAAATCTAACTGTATGATAGGGACAGCAAAATTTCACAAAACTACAGCACTGTGGCAGTGCTCAAGTCAGAACAAGAGAGTGTCCCATAAGCCACTAGAAGTAAAAAACACCCAAGACTGTCCAGTATCAAGTGTATGCTGGTACTGTGAGAGCACAAAGGTGAGTTCAGTCACTACTACCCGTGTCTGTGAGGTTACTGCTGCAATGACTATGGACTCCAGGCAGAATCTCGCTCCTCATCACTGTGCAGTAGGCATTTGGAAAAAAACACCATTTAAAAATATTGTAACAGTGAAATGGTTTGCCATGTTTTTGCAACTTTTTAGAAATATCAATGTGGAAAAAATCATGGTTTTTTTTCTAGATTATTTGTACTCTATTCAAAATAATTTATACAATAATATAGTATTCAAATATTCATTCTCTAAAATATTTTGCAAATGTAGACCTTAGGGCACTTTAAAATGGAGATAAGCATCATGGTGCCCCCTTCACAGCTGGAGAAATAAATTGTAAGAACATAGGATTATTATCCAAAAGCTGCTTAGCATGCTAGATCTAACAGTATGAGCAGAGTTGGTATCATTTGCTTTCCAATGCAGTATCCCTTTTAGGCAGCTCTTTCTAAAATGAGTGTAATTGTTTAACTCTCTCATAACAGGATGTTGGCCTTTATTTCCTGCATGTATTGTTTACCTTGAGAAATCATGTATGTGTCCCCTGTCCCTGAGCTTACAGAAAAGTAAGGTCTATGTCTTGTACGTGCCTCTAATGCAGTGAAGAGTTCACACTATGAAATCACGCTATGAAATCACACTGAAAGAGTTTGATGTGAGAGTACAGACTATTGGCATTTCCAGTAGAATTCCACTGTAATTCAATATAAGTGAATGTAATTAGTGCTAGATTACAACAGAATTTCCACGGAGTTACACACTATTTCAAAATCAAGAAGAAAAGAGCTCATTATGCCAATATTCTACTGAACACAGGACAGTTACTACAAAGTACATTTTGTTTTAATAAAATGCTTACAATTAAAATTAATGTGTTATGCAAGAAAGACATCTTATTGGACTACAACATAAGATTACCTTCCTCTGGGTGGTTGCCTGTGCCTTATTGCATAACATTTAAAATGGAATTTCATAATGGTTGATTACACATGAAACTAATTTCACATGAAAACATGATTGATGAAGTGAGGATGTATAGCTACATATATGAAATGTAGAATATCCACACTTGAATACCAGGAAAACTGTTTTTATTTTACTTATTTTATACACGTTGCTAGAACAGATCATTGGTCCATCTAGAACAGTACTGCTGTTTGGCTAACTACTGATGTTTCAGAGAAAGGGACTCCCTGGCCCCTAACACTCTTTCCAACCATGCAGACATTTCTACAGGCTACACTGGATGATTAAACAGGGTCATGCAGCATAGCTTATAACTCCTACAATTTGTAACCTTGGCTGTGTATCTGCTAATGAAATGATTATCCAAACAAGAATATTAAAAAAAAAAAAAGAAAAAAAAAAAGAAAAAAAAGAAAAAAAGTCTAAACTATATGACTTAATAGTGTAACAATGAAATAAGGGATTCAAACTTCACTTTTCTTCACATGCATTTCTCCTCTTGTGTAACTTCTTGTCTAACTTCTGTAGCATGCAATTTTATCTAAAGTAACAATAAAATAGTTTTATCACAGTTAAATCGGTTAATCGGTTTCAAAGGATAATTAAATATAATTAATACACTAACAGATACCTATATCAGCTCCTGTACACTGTAATGAGTTGCAATCATATGATATCACTGACATTTTTTGTTCTAATAAGCTTTTCTTGCAAACGTGGCATGTCAAGGCTCTTCTACAGGCCATTCTTTTATTGGCTTATAAAGAGGAAAGGTGTCAATCCAGACACAGACTTTCTTTCTTTCAAGGCATTGGTCAGCAGATGGTAGAAAAAGCAATTCAGATCCTCAAAAGGACCTGATGTTCTTGTTTTCTCTCTATTTTAGGATGCAAGTCCTGTTATCACTGAACAGAATGACACTTGCAGCAGGTACAGCTGACACATGGAAATATGTTGGATCAGTCTCACTAATAGGATCTATGCATTTGCTAAAGAAATCAAACAAATATGGACCATTTGGACAGGCGGGTTCAGAACCTTACTCACAGTCAATTTTCTGTGTGAACATTTGCAAGGAAAGATACCAGATGGTTTAGGCATGTATTACACTGACATGTACATAAATGTGCATGGGTGTATATGAAATAGGAAGAGTTGTGACCAAATTAGGGCACTAGATTACATACGTATAGGACCAGGCAGTGACACAGGAGAGGAACCCTGAAAGACAGGGAGAAAGGGTGCTAATGCTGAAAAAAATAGATATTATATATTACCTTTTCTTTCAGACTTCCATCCTCCCCACACAGATATACTGTGTTGAGGATTTATGTGAGAAGTTCACTTTAATGCCGTGAAAATTATGTGTTAAAATCCTCCATACACTGATTGGAAGACTGGCTTCATCGATCACAGGTGCTGATATTAAAATTTCTGGTGGGAGTTTCATAACTGATGTATTGCTTCACTGGAATTCACTTTGCCTGCCCAGCCAAAGCAAAAGTGCTATAGCAGCAGTCACCAGCACAGAAGGCTGCGTAGAAGGAAAAGTGACAGTCTCAGAATTGAGAAATGAGCAGCACCCATACATGGATGTATTGGTAGGAAGGCAGTAGGGGGAGAAGAAGAGAGCACCTACTGATAGAACAAAATGTAAAAAGTCATCCTAAAATATGCATTTATACCAACAGACAGATCCAAGTCTTCCTCCCACAAGAAACCTAAGGTCTCTGAATCCACTAAAGTCTTAACGGAGTCCTTAAAATGAAGACTTTTTTTTCTTTTTTTAAGAATGGCAATAGGGTATCCTTTAAAAAGAACACTTCACTCAGTAAGGTCAGAACATGTATTTAAGAGCACACCTGCTTGGTATTAAGTATCATCAACATATGAAAATAGCCAAGAATAGGTGTTCAAGGGAGTTTTGTTTATTTGTTACTATTTGACCTAATCCTGTTTCAAAGGAGACTAAGTTAAATTCTAAGCAACAACAACAACAACAAACACACACAATGTGGAAGAAGACTAGCCACAGTTTGGCTGTGGTGCTTTACATTTACCTAGTTAACTTCACAATGTTTATAAAAAATCTCAAAGTTGACTTGGTTGTGTTTTTGGTGTTAGTTATTGGAAGGTATTGAAAGTAAAATCACAGTACTTTTGTACTTCATCTTCTGTTCTCATTTCATTAGCTTAGGGTTATATTTCTCTGTTAGTTCTGTATGGCAACCAATTTGTTTGTTTCTTGAATTCATTGCTGTGCCTTTGTTGAAACAGCCTATCTTGTTGCTTTTGATTCATGGCCTGTTAGTTCAGTATGGCTGTGCATTGGGAAGTCTCTGCCTAGCATCAAGCCCTAACCACACTTATTATGTTTGCAGCTACTTCAAAGAATGTCTAAATCCTTTCTAATGAGTCTGACCATAATTGAGCTCTGATATAGCATTCCTAGAGTCTCAGAATTACAGTAGGAATGAACTTGATCCAGTCTCGTTTCCCAGATTTTATTACCTTTCTGGCATGCTGATTATCAGTGAACATGTGTGTGATTTTGGCCTACCAGTCTCTCAGAATACATGAGATCTGAGTTCTGCATGACTTCACCTCAGTGGGTCCCTTTCCTTCACTGACTAACCCGTTTTCATGACCAATATGCATGACAAACTCACAAAGTTAGAAACGCTTATTCTACTGTTTTACTGATGTGAAACTTCAAAAGTTATTGTTGTGGAGGGGTGTCATGGTTTTTGCTGGGACAGAGTTAATTTTCTTCATAGAGGCTCACACAATGCTGTGTTTTGGATTTTTGATGAAAATAGCGGCGATGTTTTTGGTTGTTGCAGAGCAGTATTTACATAGAGCCAAGGACTTTTTTGCTTCTTGTGCTGCCCTGTCAGCGAGGAGGCTGGGGGTGCACAGGGAGCTGGGAGGAGATATAGCCAGGGCAGGTGACCCAGACTGACCACACAGATATTCCACACCATATGACGTCATGCTCAGCCATAAAACCTGGGGTAAAGAAGGAGGAAAGGGGGGCGTTGGGAGTGATGGCGTTTGTCTTCCCAAGAAACCATTACACGTGATGAGCCCTGCTTTCCTGGAAGTGGCTGAACACCTGCCTGCCCATGGGAAGTAGCGAAAGAATTCCTTGTTTTGCTTTGCTTGCGCGCGCGCGCTGCTTTTGCTTTACCTGGTAAACTGTCTTTATATCAACCCATGAGTTCTGGCACTTCTACCTTTCTGATTCTCTCCCCCATCCCACCTGGGGAGAGTGAGCGAGTGGCTGTGTGGCACTTAGCTGCCTACCAGGGCTAAATCACAACAAGGGGAGAGAAGCAGAAAGTGAGATTTCTCAGGCCTCATTTCCTTATGAAACCAGCTTAAAATATTAAATACTGGAAATTAAGTTAAACAGAGACAGGGAAGAGGGCAAGTTTACCATTGCATACTACTTAAACTGCATGACATGCCAGCCACATTGGTTGTTTAACTTTGAATTTCTGTCCTTTCCTTCACCCTTCTTCTTTTTTCAATGATCCTATTTTATAGGATTTGAATGAAGTGAAATCAAAGCAAAATTGCTTTCATCAAGCAGTCTCAATAAAGGCCCAAGCTTAACATCTAGGCTTTTGTACTGCTTTTACTTAATTTTTGATCCAGTCCTAAAACACTAAGAATATAGTAATATGTACCATATGACTTATAAGAAGGAAACCGCTGAATTGATTGCAACCTAAACCTCCCCTGGTGCAACCTGAGGCCATTTCCTCTTGTCTTATTGCCTGTTGCTTGGGAGAAGAGACCGATCCCCATCTTGCTATAGCCTCCTTTAAGGTAATTGTATAAAGTGGTAAAGTCTCCCCCTGAGCCTCCTTTACTCCAGGCTAAATAACCCCAGCTCCCTCAGACGCTCCTCCTAAGACTTGTTCTCCAGACCCCTCACCAGCTTTGTTGCCCTTCTTTGGACACACTCCAGCACCTCGATGTCCTTCTTGTAGTGAGGGGCCCAAAAGTGAACACAGTATTCGAGGTGCGGCCTTACCAGAGCCGAGTACAGGGGGACAATCACTTCCCTAGTCCTGCTGGCCACGCTATTTCTGATACAAGCCAGGATGCTGTTGGCCGCCTTGGCCACCTGGGCACACTGCTGGCTCATATTCAGCNTTGCAGAGCGTTCCTACCCTAAAGCAGATCAACACTCTTACTCAACTTGGTGTCGTCTGCAAACTTACTGAGGGTGCACTCAATCCCTTCGTCCAGATCATTGATAAAGATATTGAAGAGAACTGGCCCCAGGACTGAGCCCTGGGGGACACCACTAGTGACCGGCCTCCAACTGGATTTAACTCCATTCGCCATGACTCTTTGGGCCCGGCCACCCAGACAGTTTTTAATCCAACGAAGCATACGCCCATCCAAGCCATGAGCAGCCAGCTTCTCCAGGAGGATGCTGTGGGAAACAGTGTCAAAAGCCTTACTGAAGTCTAGGCAGACCACATCCACAGCATTCCCCTCATCCACTGAGCACATCACTATGTCGTAGAAGGAGATCAGGTTAGTCAAGCAGGAAGCATAATGTCAATAATAATCAAGCAGTCAAGCATAGTGAATGTATACAGAGGTTTTTTTTTTTTTTTTCACAAAATATAATATGTAGATGTATTAGATGTATTACAACCATCACACAATTTATCCAAAATCATATGACCCCACTGGAAAAATTCACTACCCGCAATGAGCTTTGGGTTATGTCCTACATGGGAAAGGGCCAATAATGAACAGAACAATCACAACTAATTGGCATAGTAGTTTTGTTTGCTTTACAGAGCAATGTGACCCAGTGAACAGAGCACAGGGATTCAGGAGGTAAAAGTTCTGGCTTTATTTTTGTAGATGGATTCTTGGGTCACTAATGACCTCATCTTTGCCTCGGTTTCCCCATTTATCTAACAATATAACAATACTGAATTTTTCTATTAAGTGTTTTGAGGTATTAATAAAGAACTTTATTTAAAAGGTCAGTTTGCATTGCTGTTGTTTAGTAAAGGGAAAAGATATTCCCAGAAAACTACGAGAATTTCTTACTTCCCATGACAAAGTGAATGCAAAGGCAAGCAGGAATGAACAAGAGCAATGTTACCACGGTACCATAGGTCACTGTCTATTTTAGGACTGTTTTTACCCCTATTGTGAATCAATCGGAGTGTTTATCTACTTTAATCTTAAAGCACGCGAATAAAGGAGAAAGGTAATATTAAAAACTTCATTTTAAACTGTGAATAAGATTTGACAAATTAAATATCTAACAGCTTTACTGTTTAGCAAAACAACAACAACAACAAAAAACACATTGAAGTTTTCATTACTGACAAGTTTTACAGAGCATACTTCCTCAAAACATCTTCGCAGCCATCAAGCAAGCTTTACAAAATCAGTCTTCATAGGTCATCAAAGCATGAAAAGCTAAAACTTCATGTTACTATATCCTGTATCCATCTTCCACTGTCTTTTCAAGTTGATGCTAGAAAGCTTGTTATCTTGCCCACTAGCCTTTCAAACACTACTGCATTTGCAAAAAAGAAATCTTGTAGGAAGCTCTCCTACATACTTTTTCCAGATCACTTTCTTTGCTTTTCTCTGGAGATGACTAGCACTTATTTTTGAGTGAATTTACAACACGACTCTTCATCTTTTTTCTTACGACACTAAAATGCTTATCATGTTCGTTTTTAGGTGTTTTACCCTCTGACAGAAGTTTCTACTCGGTACTCACTGTACTAAATCATAAGTCAACTCAAAACATTTTTTTTTTTTTTTTTAAACTGTGGCTACTGGAGCTAGTTGTCATGCATACTGTACCTGGTTGAACTCTGTCCAGCAGGAACCTGGGGTGCCCAGGCTGTAACAGCAAGCCTTCCACTTACACTCATACTTTAGCGCCCACAGAATATAGTGATAATTTGACAGGCAAATCTCCCCAGGCTCTGCTGCTGATCTTAGTATGTAAACTCATGCCAGATACCCCTCCTTCCAGAGGACATCTTTGCTATTCACTATATCATAGTAAATATGATATAGTATGCTTAGGATGAAAACAACTTCCTGTCAAAACACTAAAAGTTAATAAGAAGTTAAAATTATGTAGGTATATAAAGATGAGAAATATTATTGAAGGCAACAGTGCCAAAGATTGGTAAACAAAATCACTAAGGGATATTAACGACAACACTTTAAAAGTAAAATGGCTGCAGTGACATATCCTAAATCAAACCTTGTAAGTGTCCTGACTTTTGGTGGTGCTGAATACTTATCAAAGTCCTTTGACTTCACCTACACTGTATCTTAGTTCCATTTGGAGATGATGCTACATGTTCAATGATCAGGAAGTTCTGCTGAAAAAGTTGGCCCAAGAATGTAAAATTTAATACAACTCAGTTTGGTCAGCCAGCTACCAAGGTAGAGTTGATAAGCAGAAGATCCAAGACAAATTTTGTCTAGTATGATCAGTGAATCCACTAGCATCAACACAGATAATTTAACTTGTTAGATGGTACTAGTCCCAGACTTCAAGAAATTTGTCTGATAAGATTAAGTCCATATGTAAGTAAGTCACATTTTAACAAGTCAAACAGCATTGCAACCAAAGGCAGTGGTATTATTAAAAATAAATAAATAATGGAAAAATGGGGTCAGATGAGGGAAGTCCAACTGCCATCTGCCAGGAGACTACCTGATTTGCCAAGGAGAGGTTTAGACAATTAATTCTATTCTTTCCTTATGCTATTCCTTTTTTTCCCCATTAGGATTATCAGTTTTCAGGTGCACTGACTGTCCCCTTGTACTTGTCCTCTGCAGAAGGTATAGAGAAGGCTACTAAAAAGACCATTAATTAATATTTTATGTTTTATGTAATGACATACCTTGTTTCCAAAGCCCATCTACAAACATTTTTGAATTTAGGAAAAGAAGGAAGTAGAATCGGTACCTATACACAAATCAGACCTATACCCAGACTTTCTTGGCTTACCTTTTTTGATTTGATTTGATTGGAGGGAGTGGCTGATTCGCCAGAGGGACCTCAACAGACTGGAGAAATAGGCTAACAGGAACCTCGTGAATTTCAACAAGGAGAAGTGCAAAGTCCAACACCTGGGAAGGAACAACTCCAGGCACCAGGACACGCTGAGGGCCACCCAGCTGGAAAGCAGCTTTGCAGAAAAGGATCCGGGGGTCCTCGTGCACACCAAGTTGATGTGCTTCGTGATGTGCTCTAGGTGATCCTGCTCGGCAGGAGCGTTGGACTAGATGATCTTCAGAGGTCATAGAATAGAATCATAGAAACACAAGGTTGGAAAGGACCTACAAGATCATCTAGTCCAACCGTCATCCTATCACCAATACTACCCACTAAGCTACTAAATCATATCTTGTAGCACCTTGTCCAGGCCCTTCTTGAACACCGTGAGGGTTGGTGACTCCACCACCTCCCTGGTCAGGCCGTTCCAGTGCCTGACCACTTTCTGAGAGAAAAAGTTTTTCCTGATATCTAATCTAAATCTCCCCAGGCGCAACTTGCGGCCATTACCTCAAGTCCTATCATTAGTTATCTGGAAGAAGAGGCCGACCCCCTCCTCATCACAACCTCCCTTCAGGAAGTTGCAGAGTGCAATGAGGTCTCCCCTGAGCCTCCTCTTCTCCAGACTAAACAATCCCAGCTCCCTCAGCCGCTCCTCATAAGACTTGTGTTCCATACCCCTCACCAGTTTCGTTGCCCTTCTCTGGACACGTTCCAGGGCGTCGATGTCTTTCTTGTAGTGAGGGGCCCAAAACTGAACACAGTACTCGAGGTGCGGCCTCACCAAAGCTGAGTACAGGGGGATGATCACCTCCCTGCTCCTGCTGGCCACACTGTTTCTAATACAGGCCAGGATGCCATTGGCCTTCTTGGCCACCTGAGCACACTGCCGGCTCATGTTCAGCCTTGCATCGATCAACACTCCCAGGTCCCTTTCCTCATCACTGTCTTCTAGCCACTCAGCCCCAAGCCTATAGCGTTGCATGGGGTTATTGTGGCCAAAGTGCAGGACCCGGCACTTGGCCTTGTTAAACCTCATCCCGTTCGCCTCAGCCCAGCAGTCCAGCCTATCCAGATCCCTCTGAAGGGCCATCCGACCCTCAGGCAGATCGACACTACCTCCCAACTTGGTGTCGTCTGCAAACTTACTGAGGGTACACTCAATCCCCTCATCTAGGTCATCAATAAAGATATTAAACAAGATAGGCCCCAGTACCGACCCCTGGGGGACACCACTCGTAACGGGACGCCAGCTGGACTTAACTCCATTAACCACAACCCGCTGGGCACGGCCCTCCAGCCAGTTCTTTACCCAGAGAAGAGTATACCTGTCCAGGCCACGGGCAGACAGTTTCCCCAGGAGAATACTGTGGGAGACCGTGTCAAAGGCTTTACTGAAATCTAAGTAGACCACATCAACAGCCCTTCCCTCATCTACCAGTCTGGTCACCCTATCGTAGAAGGAGATGAGGTTGGACATGCACGACCTGCCTTTCGTGAACCCGTGCTGGCTGGGCCTGATCCCCTGGATGCCACGCAAGTGCCGTGTGATCTCACCCAAGATGATTTGCTCCATAATTTTGCCTGGAACCGAGGTCAGGCTGACAGGCCTGTAGTTCCCCGGGTCCTCCTTGCGGCCCTTTTTGTAGACGGGAGTCACATCGGCAAGCCTCCAGTCCTCTGGGACCTCTCCAGATAACCAGGAACGCTGATAGATGGTGGAAAGCGGTTTGGCAATTACCTCCGCCAGCTCCCTCAGCACCCTTGGGTGGAGCTCGTCTGGTCCCATGGACTTGTGACATTCCAGATGGAGGAGCAGGTCTCTAACTGTCTCTTCCTGGATCACAGGGGGGGATTCTCTACCTGAATCACAGGGGACATCCTGGTCAGGGAGTAAAGTACCCTGAGGATAACTGATCTGACTATTGAAGACCGATGTAAAGAAGGCATTGAGAACCTCAGCCTTATCCTTATCCTCGGTGATCACATTTCCTGCTGCATCAAGTAATGGATGGAAATTTTCCTTGGTTCTTCTCTTGCTGTTAATATATTTGTAAAAGGATTTCTTGTTCTCTTAAAGGTCCCTTCCAACCCTGCCCATTCTGTGATTCTGTGATTATCATTCAAATCATTTAAGTGTAAGACACTGAAGATACTCCTACCAGACCTCCAGTGATTTTGACTGGCATGCAAACTGGCCTCCCTAACTGTGGCCTCGGTCTTACTGAGGACAGTTCAATACAGATTCAAAAATACATCCAGAAGTGGAATACATCCAAATGCCTACATATCTGATTTTTTGGACTTTTATTTTCAAGCTCTGATTTCATAGATTAAGTATGCGCATAAATCCCACCAGTCAAACCTGAAATTGCCAGATCAGCAGCCCCAGAGAAAAAAGTTCTCAGCTAGCAAAAGCTTAGATACAAAGAAAACAGATGATACTGAGTCGTGTTTTCAGTTTAGGTGTGAAAGTAGTCCTTTCAGTTTTTAATAACCATTTCATTGTTTTCTGCTAAAAATAATTGTTCTCTCAGAATTAGGGCTGAAAACTCCATTTTATTTATATTTTAGTCAGGAACTACAGGTTAGTATAGTAAAGACTTACTCCCAACAAAACTTCATCATCCTGGGGATTAAAAAATCCTTATTTCATAATTAAACCTTTCAGCAACTCTCTTGAATATGTAATTTAAAATTGCGTCATGATGTCTTGCATAGTATTTCTGAGAAAAAGAAAATATATATGGATACCGTGAGATTTGACTTGACAGTGTAAACTACAAATACTTTTAGAAATACTTAATAAGACCTTTTTCTATATGACAAAATTCAACAGCATTTGAAAGTTTCTTGAGCTATTGAGAAAATAATCTATTTGTTAGTATGACTTTTAGCCAACACAGACAATGCAGATGTCTTGAAATTGCAATGTTGAAATGCTCATAATAACTACAATGTTATACAAATATCAAAATGTGTTTGCTTAAAGAATAATATTTTCCCAGACTGATTTTGGTATTTCAAATTTAAGTTCGTCTTCACTGGAATAAGAGCCAAATTCATTCACAAAACAGAATTTGTTATCGAAATAAATTAAGATTATCAGTCCAGGTGTCTGTCTTATTAGAAGTTGTATTGGGTTTACGTGGTAAAGGTTTGGTAGCAGGGGGGCCACAGGGGTGGCTTCTGTGTGAAGATTCCAGAAGCTGCCCCTTGTCAGATAAGAGCCAGCTCCAGCCGGCTCCAAAAGGGATCCGCCACTGGCCAGACCTGAACCAATAAGCGATGTTGTTTGCGCCTCTGTGACAGCATATTTAAGAAAGGGAAAAAACTGCTGTGCAACAGCAGCTGGGAGTGAGAGGAGTGAGGAACAGCCCTGCAGACACCAAGGTCAGTGAAGAAGGAGGGCAGGAGGTGCTCCTGGCGCCGGAGCAGAAGTTCCCCTGCGGCCTGTGGTGAGGCCCATGGTGGAGCAGGCTGTCCCCCTGCAGCCCATGGGGTACCAGGGCAGAGCAGATCTTCACACTGCAGCCCATGGAGGAGCCCACGGAGGAGCAGGTGGATGTGGCCTGAAGGAGGCTGCAACCCATGGAGAGCCCCCGCAGGAGCAGGCTCCGGGCTGGACCTGTAGCCCGTGGANCAGTTCGGGAAGGATGGCATCCCGTGGGAGGGACCCCACGTTGGAGCAGGGGAACAGAGAGCGACCATGAAGGAGCGGCAGAGACGAAGCGATATGGACTGACCGCAACCCCCATTCCCCGTTCCCCTGCGCCGCTCGGGGGGAGGAGGTAGAAGAGGGTGGATGGGGGGAAGGTGTTTTTAGTTTGCTTTTAGTTTCTCACTGCTCTAGTTTGCTAGTTATAGTAATAAATTATACTAATCTCCCTATGTTGAGTCTGTTTTGCCCATGATGATAATTAGTGAGTAACCTGCTTGTCCTTATCTCAACCCTTAAGCCCTTGTCCATCGTATTTTCTCCCCGTTTCTTTGAGGAGGGGGAGTGAGCGAGCGGTTGTGGTGGAGGTCGGCTGTTTAGCTGGGTAAAACCACCACAGAAGTATCCAGTAGTTCTCAGAAAGGTAAGTTTGAGATGGCTGGAACAAATATTGTGTCCCAGTGAATGTTATCCTAACTGGCCTGTCACAGCTGTACTGTTGCTCTCCTGTAAGCACCAGTGTGGAAAGAGGTCAGACCATAGTGAGACAGATTGAGGTAACAATTGCATCAGTTTCACCCAGTCTACTTAGCCATAATGAAAAGGCAAACACTACTTCTTGCTGCCAAGTTCATTTATCTTTCTGAGGTGTATAATTACAGTCTGGAGTTTCTGACTATGAACCAAGGATAGAAGCTGTTCCTTCCATGTACTCTGTAAGTACCCAGCAGAGCTGTAAAGTGTCCAATCCGAAGCACAGCTGGGAGCATGCTTTCTCCACCCTATCCCACTGAGGAAGGCTTTGCTTTGGTCTCATTACTGCCAGGTCTAAGATAAGGATAACATCACATAATTAGTATAAGCAATGATTACTGGATACTCTGAACAAAGGAGCACAAAACGGGAGGCTCCTTATGCTGTGTGATACAGATAGTTTCGCATATGGTTTTGAAATGGCCCAACTGTAAATGGATCCCATTGAAACATTTGTTCACTATAAGTGTTTCATCATCTCAGAAGTAATTCTTTCCAGTGGTCTGAGTGGCAAACCATGTACAGTACAATAAAACCTCCTCTTCCAGGCAAATACAGGTGTAAAACAGCTGATCAGCTAGTAAAACAAGACTTGGGTTTGATCTGTTGACCTCAGAACAAGAGATTGCTTATCTGCTTCAAAGCTTCTGGGACTTCTGCTTCAAAAAGTTTAGATCAACAGAAACAATGAGATACTTCTTTCTTAGAATTTACAGTAATTTTTCCAAACAACACTTCAGACATACTCTATACAAAATTCATTATTTATCATGACAAAGCACATCTAGATCTTCAGAATATGTATTTTTGTCACCAACAGTGTCCCCACCTACATTTATAGAATCATAGAATGGTCTGGGTTGGAAGGGACCTTAAAGATCACCTAGTTCCAACCCCCCTGCCATGGGCTGGAACACCTTCCACTAGACCAGGCTGCCCAAAGCTCCATCCAATCTGGCCTTGAACCCCTCAAGGAGTGGGGCATCCACAACTTCTCTGGGCAACCTATTCTAGTGCCTCACCACCCTCATCATGAAGAATTTGTTCCTTATATCTAATCCAAATCTACCCTCTTTTATTTTAAAGCCATTACCCCTTGTCCTATCACTACACTCCCTGATAAAGGAGTGCTACTCCTTTTAGTAGCATCACTACTACTACTTGAATACTTGACATACATTCTTCTCCAACAAGTAATCTCACAGAGGCATTTTTTACAGTCTTTCACAAGTCTCATCAGATTAACAGTTGTGTCTTCCCTGCTCAGTTAGACTTGCTAAGTAGATTCAATCTTACTGTATTCAATTACATGTTTTATTTTCTGTGTTTGCACTTGAAAACACCACCTCTTCTTTGAGGTGAAGGAAATTGCATGTGCTTAGGAAAATACCCATGACAGAACTGCATGCTTCAGTGCTTGGATCTCTCCTTGTGTCAGAAGTGAAAAACCCATTTACATTCATTACATTTTTAGGTGTATTTAATTTATATATAAATGCTTATCTATCACTGCATATGTTTACATATATTTATTATTTTTTTCACTCATTATATATTTTAATACAATCTATGAAACCAGTATGTACCTGAACAGATTCTTCAAAGTCTACACATCGTATATACACAAGTAAGGTACAAAAATAGGTATCTACCTATATATCATGAGGCACCTTATGTAGTCACGGATAACTATTACAAAAGAACTCCTATATTAAAACAAGTTGTTATACAGGGTAGCCAGGGTCTACCAATTCCAGAATTTGTTTTCTAAAGTGGCCAGAAAGAGACTTGTGATTCTCAGATAATGTAAAATACAGGTTAGGAACTGATACAGTGATACAGTGGTTTAAGAATACAAAGCTGTATTGTTTCTCTTGCTGTTATCCTTTACTGTTTTGTAAATACCACTTCACAGGATCACAGAGTAGTCGAGGTTGGAAGGGACCTCTGGAGGTCATCTGGTCCAATCCCCCTGCTCAAGATGGTTGCCCAGGACCATGTCCAGGTGGCTTTTGAAGATCTCCTGTGCTCAGTCACATGCATAGTGAAGAGATGCTTCCTGGTGTTTAGATGGAACCTCTTGTGTTCTAAGATGGAACCTCTTGTGTTCCACAAGAGTGCTCCTCTTACCTAAATAAACTAAACTAAAATTAAAAATAAATACATTTTGTCTAGTCTTTGCCTGTGAAAAACTTTTTTTTTTTTTTAAAAAAGTTTGAATTATCTTTTCTGTTTCATTCAATAGGTCTGGAATGAAATGTCAGGCTTCTTTCCAAGTTTAGAAAGATTTTTCTTTGTTTTGAATAACATTCTGAACCCTGAAATCATACAGGAAATTGTCATATAGGAATATTTCTTGCTCTTCCAGTTCACATTTTCTTCAACAATTTGAATACCTGCTGGCATAATCCTATTATTTCTCTCAGCAGAATCTATACCCTGCCAAAGGATTTTACTTCCTTTATTTTTGAATGTAGAGTCCTTCTGGCTGATCTTTACACAGTCTTGAAATCTTCCTTTCTTAAATTTAGTGACAGAGTATCATTTTGGTTCTCTGGTTTTGCCAAAGGATTAATGAACAACGCTTTATTCTGGTAAGAATTTTTTTTTTAATGATTTTATATGCATTCCTTACAAATACAGCTTGCAAATTCCTTGCATGCTTTAGTATTAACTTTTCCCATAAACTAGTATTAAGCATGTTGAGAGCTGGTTTCTCCAAATTTTATCTCCTCTTACCATCACATCACACTGGGAACTGAGACACTACACCACTGGCTTCCCCTCCCACCATTATAATAACTCAGTTAGGAGTTGAATGTGCCACTGATACCTTTGAACACTGTGTATGGATTTTTTTCCTTTATCAAGGCAACCTCTCTTTACTATATGGACATACTTACAGTTTGGGATTTACAATCCTACAGATATGATTGTATGATCTTCTCCATTAAGAAATTCTTTGCCTGGATCCAATACAACCCTCTGTACATAAGGCTATTCTCTCACTTCTTTTGGCAAGTCCGTTTCACAGAGAGGTGTAATATACCTTGTAGACATGTGCTCTACTTATCAGTCTTTTTTTTTTTTTTTGTCATTTCCTGTATGAGTTAGATCTATTTTATAAAAGTTTTCAGCTATATTTTACCTCTTCTATATTTATATACCTATAGCTTTTGGTTTTGAGCAAGGTTCTGCCATGTGACATTTCCTAGATTTATCAGAAATCTCCTTTGTGTTCTTTTCTCATTCTTTCTCTAATTCACTTGTATTTACCCTTTAATGGATAGATCGATGCCTTTGACATACATGAGAGGTGTTTTTGACATGTGCTCTTCAACCATCATTGTTTTCCTCAATAACTAGACAAACACGAAGCTGAAGTCTCATTAAAATTACATACTAAACTGTTGTAATCATGATCCACTTTGATTCAGATAAATTAATTTTTTGTATAAGGTTTTCTACTCTGAAACATCTCTACTGCTTATTTAGGCCTTCTTCTTTCACACATCACCTTCTGGACTGCACTTTGAGATCTTGAATTTGTCCCTGTTTGGTTGAATCTGTTCAGTGAGAACTACAAGACTACTCTCACATTGTTTTATTTTACAAGTTTAAATTCAGGTGTTAGGGATGTCTTTGTTCTTTTCTCTCTATATTCCATGTTGTATTCCATGTCAACAGGCTTCTTCTGAACTATTCTAGGAGTTTATCCTGCCACCTGATCTTGTCACGCAAATCCTTTACTGACTCTTTTAACCAATCAGTATTCAATTATCTACTTTGCCAGTCTCAAATTCCTTCTCATGAACATCAGAATTTGGTATGTTATGTTTCAGTACTTAAGAACACAACTAATGTACTAGTAACTATGAAATCCACCCTAGCCGTCAAAAGAAATTACAACATATCTCATAAGTTAGAGGGTAGGGTTTCTGGGACAGCAAGTCAGATAGAAAAAGAAGTCTGAGGACCCATGGGTGCTAAAATCAGCAGGGGACTCCTCATGTCAACTAGAAGTATGACCTCAATCAATATTTCACAGGAAGACACAGAGGAACATCAAAAACAAACCACTGTGATCTTCATAACATTTACCAGTGCTCTGGACATCAAAACTATTTACTTTGTTTTAAGTTCAGTAAACTAAAACCCACTAATGATATTTGTCATCTAGATCAACTGCTTTGGGGCGTCATAGGACTACTGTAACTGCAAGGCACAATGGAAGATATGTTCTAGTCAAGGACACTGTTCCCTGGAGAAAAATGCATCACGAAATTCCTGAACTCTGACTTCTCTGAGAGAAGCGTTCCATTCTGACCACTGTTATCATGCCCAAGAAAGGCACGTGATGTTACCATCATTTTTCAGTGAAGTTAGTTAGTCTGGAGAAGTCTCACAACTACCTGCCTATTCTATACAGTGATATCTGAATATGACATATCACAGATGTGTATTTGAATAGATGTCTGAACCTGACTATGAGAAAAGCAGATATGAGAATAGAGGTAGATGACTCTCAGGAAGAATTGATTATGGACCTAGTTATATCCATACTACTTGCGGACTTTGAAGACAAAAAATTGGAAAATCTGTATTATATTTTAAATAGACAGGGAAAGACAAGTTAACACAGCCTGAAGCTAATAGACTTTCTCCATTGAGGTTGTAGGAGTCAGTTTAAGCTGACTGAGCATAAGTTGGTCACATCATTAAGACTTTTAAAGGGAATAAATAGTATTTTTTACCATTATAAATTGTCATTTTTTATTTGAAAATAAATTCAACAATTTCTTTTTCACCTCAGAACTCTCCACATCACTCCTGTGCATCTTATGTAGTCTGAAAAGGTGGTGCCATTCACAGCTAGCTAATGTTCTGCTTTAAACTGGGGCTAGCCAGGAGTTCCCAGGACAACTCTTTATACCTAGTGCACTATTTATTTCTCTTGGGGGAGTGGTGCTGGTCCTAACTTCTAGCTGCTCTTAATTAGCATTGCCAAATCTTTCCTATTCGTTCAATATTTCTGTAGTTATTTCTGTAGGAACTTGAAAAATGCACTGAAAAGTTTAGATTTGATCCTTAAAATTGTCCGAAAGTCTTGACACAGATTTCAATTGTTACAGAAAGAAATGGGGAATATGACCTATGGGGCCTGTAGTACCAACCAGTTCTAGCAGCACAGTTGTTAGAATTTTCCAATTTTCTTCTGTCAAGAATTTGTGCTGAATGCCTGAGTTAGGAATACATGGGGAAGTCTGTCTCTGGTACTACTCATTGTAGATACCCCAAGGATAAATTCTGTCCCTTGCGTCAGCAGCAGTTAGCATTCTTTGTTCATAAGTACGCAGAGGCTTCATGTATAATACCTTGAAGAGTCAGTGGAGTTAAAAGTAAGGCTGAAGTTCAGGAAGTTAGCCTAGAGTGCCTCTGGTCAATATTCGCTCTACTTTTTTAACAAGCTGAGCAACTGGAGAACCCAAACAAGCAAATAATTTTTGTTAGTTTGCCAGAAAAAAACATACATTTAAAATATAACAATTGTTTGTTTGGTTGGTTGGGGTTTTTTTTGGTATTGTATGAAATCCTTTCAATCCCCTACAAGTCAACACGTCCCAGATTTCCTCTTGTACTTTTTGTGAGGTGATTTATTTATCCCTTGCCAGAGTTTGTGATTTCACTTGTCTGTTCTGGAAATGAAGGTTTCCAAGGTGCTGCTACTGGCAGGAAAGAACATCATCATTGCTGTTTTTCAGCTTTCTATATTCCCTTGTTTCATCATCCCTACTAGCCATCTCCCTTCCTGCTATCCCACTTTACACCATACACTACTTTTTTACCTTCCTGTTTTACAGCTCCGCCTTGCATTCTTCAACCTTTTCTCCCATTAAATTCTTAACTCCTTTTCAATTCTTCCTTCTCATACGTCTTTGTTTCCTTTAAAGTACACTTTCTGTTCTTCTAAGTCTTGCCAGTTCCCTTTCATTTTCCTGATCAACCACTCATTATTATTTAATAAGACTACTGTTGTAACCTGCTTTTTTTTCAGTTTGGAGGCTGCCTCACTCTCTCTGACTGCTCCATAAACACAAGGAATTTGCTACAGCTGATGGCTGTTTACTCTCAGGATCCTGTTCTCACAAAGGTCAGTAGGAATGCTTCCACTGATTTTTAAAGGATTTTTAAAGAACTTTTAGGTAAATTTATTTCAAATTCTAAACACTTGCTCTCATTTTCTTTTTTCCCTTAGGTCTCAAGTTCAGTCCCTGGTGACGATAAAGATGACTGTCATTACACAGCATGTTTTTTCTTTAATGTGATTGACTTTAAAAAGCAAACTAAATTTAAAATCAGGCTAATTTCCTACCAGCTAAAATGTTGCATCCTTTATATATATTGTAACCTTCATTGCTAACATGTACCAGATGTACTCCAAAACACCACTTCTGTTTACTGTTTGCAAATATAATTTTTTAAACACATCAATTTACCTTATTATAGAGTAATATTAGAATGTGTTCTGCCAAAAAATGAATGAAGGTGGTTATATTTTCAATAATCATAATTAGTTTGTAGCAATATTAAATGACTTTATTTCCTAAATGGGGGTTAACTATATGTCATTTTTTCTTTTTATAAAAAATGTGTGACAAAAAAATTCATTATGTTTACTTTTTAAGGGTTAGAATCTCTGTCTCTGATAATACATTCTGGCTGCAGTGACAAAAACTAGGGAAAAAATGTCATAAGTAAGTTTAATCCATTATTTGTGACACGCATGGTAATAAGAACCAGAAATGGCAATTATTATGACTATTTGTTCAACAATGTGGTGGACTCAGTCCTGTGACTGTCTGCCATTTTTCAGAGTTGAAATACACTCTAATACAATCTGCAGATACTTAAAATTCAACTTTAATATGACTGTTAAAAAGAAATGCTCATGATAGTAAATTAAGCATGTGCACATTTGCCAAAACTTGAAAAAAATAGTAATAAGGGTTAAAAACACAATAAACAGAATTGATCTACAAAGTTTTATATTTCTCTTTTCAAGTCTTGCACCAATTACAAGACAATAGCCCATATTCAGCATGTATTAGTCCCATTGATTTCAGATGAATTTATGCATGTCAAGCCATTCCAGCATTGGACCACAAGATCTTTGCTGTTGAATATCTGGTATTCAGCTATGCATGAATATCCACCCCTGTAAGGAAACTTAATTTGCTCAATCCCCCTGTCATCTCGAACACAATTATAGGTCAGGACTTGCATAATTTAACAGGAGATGTGCATAACTAAGATTCATCATTCTAGTCTGATCTTCCAAACGTTAAACATCCCCAACTATCCATAACACTGAGTTCTAAGATGCGCTCTGAATGGCAAGTCACACATTTCCGAAAGGCTAATATTGACAAGCTTACCACTACTTCAGAAGCAATTGCTCTAAGTATGTGAGGTACACAGTATGTACTGGGGTATTCTGTACTACTTTCCATATACAATCTGTTGCTCATAATTACCTTGGAGGATCAGGGAGGAAGAAATTATTTGTCGTTATGTCATAGTTACTTGTATTATCCCAAATTTATGTGCTTCAAGGACATGTTAGCATAGTCTGCTTACATTAACAGGCATATGATTTTGGTCACAGGTGCTCATTGTGTCTTATAAATAAACAAGAGTGTGTAGACAATATGCATTCAAGTGGGAAAGACTGTAAAGCAGTTTACTGTTTTTTCACTATATCCACATGAATATTACTTCCTTAACAAACCTGCTCATGTCTTAGTGAGACTATTATCCCTTAGGTCCAGGTGCAGTGGTGAAATTTCTTAAAGCTAACATCAGAGCTTTTGGAAATGATTATTGACCAGAGAATTTGCAATTCTATCTTCAGAAGAGACAAAATCAGTGAGTAAAAATGTTTTCCTCTAACTAGATGTTTAGATCTAGTATGCTTACTACCATGGTATTCAGGATAAAACTTTTCCACTCAGTAAAATCAAATAATCCATATCAGATGGATAATATGCATTATAAATTATTCCAATGGGTTAGATATCAATGTTTCACCTGGGAATGAAACAGTTAACAACACCAGAGCAAAATCTAAAGAGGAGACACAGAACAGCAAAAGTGAAGGCTACTAGGCTACATCTTTGAACTCTCTTAAGGACTCTGTAGTATTGGAATCACTCCAGAGTTTAATTTGGGTACGTTCTGAAAGTCTAATAATGTTCTTCAGGGAATCAACCCCTGACCACCACACTGTTAAATTCTAATGCTTTTGCTCTGCCATTCTGTGTCTGATGCTTTTTATTTTCTTTGAGGGAGCTGTGGGTTGTTTAATTGGTCCAGGATAGTGTGCCTTAGGAATGCTACACTGCCTTATTATTTGGAGTCTTTGTACTTACTTCATGTGGGCCATTTCTTTTATTATTATCACTAATAAAACTGTAACCTGCATTCTTGCTGTTTATAACATTTATATGAATTGTGTCACCTTACACACTGGTGTTATTAAATATTGCCAAATTGCCAAAAATAAATTGAACACTGAACAAAAACACAAGTAGCCCAGTCTGTCTGTCAGTAGTTCTGAAAGAAGATGTAAATTAAACAATAAAACATAAGTTTGTGCAGTTTTTTCTCTGTGGACCACTTTATTAAACATAGTCAATTATAAGCATTTAGTTCTAAATACGTGAATTACACAAACTTTCACATCAGCACCTAACAAAGAATAAAATATGTGAAATGATTCTACACTTATTTTAGGGATATGTTTTTTAATCAATATTTAGTGAAGGAAACTAGGAGTCAAAATACCTAATAAGTATTTTTATTAATCCACTAATGCAAGGTGTAATGATGAGAACATATTTAAGGTTATGTTTTCCTTGTGATAGTAAGATGCTGTTATTGCTTACCTGCTTCGTGAGTTTCTTTTCATAATGTTTTAAGCAGCAATGTGCCATAGTGACACAGAACAGAACAGAAGGCTTATTGCCCTTTGTACATTTTTTGTGTGTCACTGTGGAAACACATTCCTTTGTTCTCACTGTCTGCAGCAACAATCATATGTATTGTTATACAGCTAAGAAACTAAATTTAAACTAGAAATATTAATTTGGGCAACAATACAGATTGNTGAAGTATGTAAGTGGACTTCCAAGTGGAAATAAAGTACACCACATATACTTTATCCCAGGCTCAGACCAGGGATATTTTCTTCCTTTTCTCTATTATGAAAACAAAATGAAACAAAACAAAACAAAACCACATTGTAATACACCAGAGACCAGCTTTAAAAGCAAGGTTAAGTGCAGTATTTTAGATCAACATACTTAACAGAAAACCAGATCTCAACTCAGCAAGCCTTAGTATATAAAATGTATCAGTCTTCTAATATCAAAATTTTTAAAGCTCTATAAGAAAAAAAACGTGTCTTTCTCAAACATCCTGACCTACACGCAAAACTGATCTGGTACAAAACACATGACTATCTGAGCACAAGGGATGAATGCACCTGTTGCTTTACAGCTTTGGCTTCCCTTCTCGTTCAGCTCCATTCAACCAGAAATCCTTGTGTGGTGGCAGACTAGACAGTTACCGTACTTTCTGTATTAGTGTTTGGGTGAGCCTTAATCTTTCATGGTACAAGGGATAAAAAAGAGATTGCACTACCCTAATGACAAGAACATTTCCTGTTTCTGTCTCAAATCTGTAGGAGAGACCTCCTCGGTTACATCATCATGAAGACTGCTTCCCAGCTGGGAATTCCCCATTGTGTCTATGTTGCAGGCATTCTCACGGCATGTGAGGACTAGGAATGAGGCAACACCAGGAATGGCGCCTATGCTAAAAGCTCTCTTGTATCCTTTAGTAAGGCCTTTGTAGCACTTGGTGCATCTTCCACTTGTCTTTTCCACATCTAAAACCCTGAACCACTACTGAACCTACATAAAGAGCCCTGCCTACCACTCCCAGCAGCATCATTCTGCCACACTCTGTGCCCTCACTGACCATTGTGTGAGCACTCACATGCAATGCTGGTCACACAACTGCTTAGAGCTCTGGCACCCAAGAACTGAGAAGCTGTTCTACCTTTACTGACACAGTGGCTGTACTCTGATGACTTTGCTGTCTGCATCTATTCAAACAAGATCTGAATTACTCCTGACTGACTGATTCCAAAGCATATCTTTTATGTTTCAAGACCTGCTAGCACTCCTCACAGGACAACTCAACGTCAGAACCCATGAAGTTCACAGTCTGCTGAGCAATTCAGTCTGTGTGTGAGTTTAACCTCTGCATCACTGTAGTTTTTGGAAGACCCTCACCTATTAAATGACAACTTTTTATTTTTTTTTTTTTGAGTACAGCTCTGATGGACATAGTTTCAGAAATGAAAGTCATGCAAACCCAAACTGTAAGTACATTGGGGAGAGTATTCCTCTACATCCACGCCTAGTATCACAACTGTTAACTTACCTATGTCAAAGCTGAAATTCTCTTTCGTTCTCAATTCACCTCTCTCACCATTTCTTCTAAATCTTTCATCCTCTTCTCCAAACAATTTTATCCCACCTTTCTCCATTTACTGTCCTCTAAGATTAATGAACTCTTCCAGGTTTTGCCATTAAATGCAGGGAAATACCATCCAACCCATACTGAAATTCACTGCTCATTCATTAATAAGACTCAACATAGAACAATTAAACCTGTTCTTCTCTCCTGTACTCTTTCCTTTCTATCTGCAAGGGCTAGGACACACTTTACCGTGAAAATGGACAGATTCCCAGTCCATGTAACTTCTAAAAAAAGTAAGTTTTATAACACACTATTTAGCTGTACCCTAAGCTCCTCTGCATGAAGGCTTATGCCATCTCCACCATCTATATTCACACACATCTTTCCCTACCCATCTGTTCTTGTTTGGCCTTCCTCCAGTAGTCATGCTAAAAGTATGACTATGAACCTGAGAAAGCAATGAGTAGGCACCACTGCTGTGCTCACCACCTAGCATGGAGCAAAAGACAGTTGCCCCATGCACCTGCCAACTCTGAGTGCCTCACTGGAGGATGTCACTCAGACACTCTCCAGCATTTCACCTCCCTCCACATGCTCACTGGCTCTGATGCCAGATGCCTCTGCTCTATCTTGCAAATATACTCTTGGTTCAATCACTCTTTCAGTGTCATCTGAGGATGCTTTTTTTCACGTTAGAAGGCAAGAGCTTGACCCAGAATAAAGGCATACAATGGTGGCATTTGCCTTCCAGGGATGAGTGAAGAAAAGGGTAGATTTAAAGTCCAAATCTCCTTAGGTCCGGAAAATAGCCATACTGAATTTTTAAAATAGTTTTTAAGAAAACAGTCATTGCTGTTAGATACAAACAGTGATATTGCTTACAAGGAGTAATATTTTTAAACACATAATTTATACAATAATTTCTCATCCAAGGGCCTTTGGTGCAATGGCAATACTGTGAAGTTGGGAATAAGGCTTGTTTGTAGGAGTATATCCCCTATTTGCCCCATTTTTCTCATGAATAACTGACACCTAAAAACCATATTCCTTTTATTTCTTTGCCCTGTATAGCCTTCCCTCCAGTTCCTCAAACTGAAAAGACACAGAAAGACTCACCAATGTACTGGTACTTCTTATATATATAGGTCTTCCCCAATGATCCTGAAGTGGACTGTTGGAGCAAGTCGTCCAGGAAGTCCATGTCTTTAGTCCACATCAACTAAAGCAGCAGGGGAACTAATTTAGCTGAAAATCCTGCTATGAGCTAGTGGATGTCTGGTAAGTGATGGTGGTCTCAGACTGGGAGGAACAGGTATCATGGTGTATCTGGGTAGACCACAGCGGAAGTAGGTGATGGAAACCCTGGGCAGATAGCAGTGTCTTACTGCCTCATTATGGTCCAAACCTGCTAATTATCTGTCCATCTGTCCCTGGGGGAAGGTGTCTTACTGTTCCTGGGCGGTGTCTCTAGGGAAGTTGGTGATATGGTACTAGCACTAGAAGTTCTCTGTTGGTTGTACATAGCATGAGGATGATGTAGTTATGTCACCATATTAGAATTTTCACCACCATGCTCTTTGGAGGGATTCTTTTGTGTCCTCCACCTCTTTCTGTCTTTCAATCTTCAAGTGAACTGTATGGTTATCCATTGAATCTCTCTCTCCCAGGATGGTATTTTGCCACTTACAGGCTAAATGTCAGCCAGCTGAGGACTTCTTGGAACATCTAATGACTCCCCGTCCCAAGCAAAACTTCCGCTTCCTGACCTTTTGTGTTTCTATTAATTTCCTATTCCCAGATTAGTTGATCATCAATGATCAGCCCTACTGGGCCAAGCAGACAAGAGTTACTTCATACAGGGCAAAGCTGTGGCACTGACAATTCTCCAACCATAGAAGGAGCATACTTACACTTCCTCCAGGGACCACTTGCTCTGGGTTAGCATCTGCTGCAGTAGCAGGCCTGACACAGCAGTATCACTTTATTATAAATGACAGGCCTGAATTTTTTGCCTAGACTATGGATTTTTGAAGAAGGATACCATGCATGAAGGCATCAAATGTCTTATGATAACATGGTCGTGCATGTCATGCTGTTTGGTCTTGTGCTGGGCAACTCAAGGGAATCTTAAATTAAGTCCCTTGAAAGGTACAAAAGGGTGCAGAAGGCTTGGATCCCAATATTTTTTTGTAGAAATTCAGCAATGCAGTCAAAAAGCGTAGGAGAACAACACAAAGGTTATTTAACTTAAGGAATGCTCTGTCAGGAGGGTTTATGTGCAACTCTGTTCTGTTCTGTCTTCCAGAAACAGAGACATGGGATAAGACACGGAAATTTTTGGTTGAGACTATGAATCAGAAAATATTTTACCAGTGTTTAATTATACAAACCAAAACCAAAATAATTTGAGGTAAGAAACTAAATCTGTATCTGAATACCCCTAGAATTTGGGTTAGCTCACAACTGATTCTGATTCAAAAATGACAAGTCTTCAAAAAGTACATAATGTAAAATCACAAACTTGGGAGTTTGTATGTGAAACAGAAATCTCAGGAAGGGAAAGTATCTTTCATAGGAAAGGCTGAGAGAGATGGAACTGTTTAGCCTGGGGATGAGAAGGCTCAGGGAGGATCTTATCTGTGTGTATAAATCCCTGATAGGGAGAAGTAAAAAGAGGGCGCCAGACTCTCTTCAGTGATATCTAGTGACAGGACAAGAGACAATGGGTACAAACTAGAATACAGGCAATTCCATTTAAACATTGGAATTGTTGTTTTTTGTTGTTGTTGTTTGTCTGTTTGTTTTACTGTGAGGGTGATCAAACACTGGAATAGGTTGGCCAAAGAATTGTAGAATCTCTGTCTATGGAGACATTCAAAGCCCAACTGGACATGGCCCTGAGAAACCTGTTGTAGTTTACTCCACTTTGACCAGGCAGCTTGGACTAGATCTTCAGAAGTCCCTTCCAACCTCAGCTATTCTGTGATTCTGTAGTTCTGCATATGGAGATAGAAAGTCTTTAGAAAAATGTCCATTTCAGAGATAGTAGGTGAGTTCTTGACATGATTTTAGGTAGGCTTAGCAATGGTCAGGATGATTCGGGGCTTTGGGTTAACAATAAGTATTGTATTTATTTATTATATAATAGTATACATTAGAAATATATCCAGTATAACTCAATATATTCCTAAACAAAATAATGGGTTAGCTGAGAATGTAACTGTTGGTAGCTTAAAGATTTGAGCAAAAATCTCAGATTAGAATTGCAAAAACTGAAGTCTAAGCTGATGACATATCAGTTAATCAAAACTATATTATATAACAGTGATAATGAGTACTCAGACATAGAAGATTTGAAAGATCACAGGAAATTTGAAGTCAGTGCCATATAGAGTATTTTTGCCTGGAAAGAAAAGTTCTGAAGTAAAAATGCCAGTCTCCACCATGCAACTGCTCATTTTTCTAACACCCTCTGACATTTCCTTTGGGTTGTCTTTCATATATGTGTTTCCCATTAACATTTGCGAAGCTGTCTAGTTGTACATCTCTGCTCCTTGAGTCTTTCATTTGTGGTGATGCCCAAGCAAAACTTTGACAACTATTAAGCGGCAGGTATACTGTGATCACTGTTTACAAAGTTGACCAAGAATGTCTTCCAGTTTGCTCAAACTACACCATCAATATGCTTTTCACTAGTTATACAGTACCTACAGTCCTAGCTCTTTATAGCAAGGACTGTATTTTGATCTATATTTGTCTTCCCCAGCTGATGCTAGGCACTGATCGCTTTGTCCACAAATTGAGACCAAGATGCCAATGAGAAAGTAAAATTAACAAAAGTTATAATATTTATTAAACAGGTGTATGTAACTCATTTAATATTACTTAAAAATTGTTTCCTCTAGGAGTGCTTAGCTCAAGCTCCTCCCTTACAGAGGAGAGACTGATAACTCCCACCTTATAAGGTCTGGTGAAGCCCTTTCATGTGGCTCACGAGAACCTATTGAAAACAAAGGCTGCATTTGTAGTTTCATGCTAATAATTTGCACATTAATCCTAAATTACTCACCTGTCACACAAAGTACATGAGCACTTGCTCTGTACTTCACATCCAGGCACTGTTTGGTACACTACATCAGACAGTAGTAGCACCACTGAGCTGGTCAATATTAAGTAAGTTTTTGAACAAGCCTGAATTCCATTGTGTATCTTGTCTTCTCATCTGAAATTTAAAAATGACTCTTGCTCAAGAGAATATTGGACAGTCTTGCAGAGGCAGGCAATTTAACATGGTAACTTGCCACTGTTCACAGTCAGGACACATTCAAACCATCTTTTTCTTGTGTTATCTTCAGTAGCTAACATTCGCAGTTGGGAATCTGAGCCTCATTCAACTCTCTGGTCACTTAATACAACATTTTTTGGTTTCACTGGTTGCATAAAAGATCATCACAAACAATAAGCTTCTCTGATGCAAACCAGTGGAAACTGTTTAAAACATGATCTTTAGTGTAGCTAAATTCAGAGGCAATTCAGAGTGGTTGAGCTTCTGTCTCTGCCAGAATAGTGAACAGTGCATGATGTATAATCTGGCTTCTTTGTTTAAAAAAATGCAAGTCTCCTGCTACTGCAGAGAAGTCAATAAATATTTTGTGTAAAATCTACAGGAGGATATAGTCCTAAAGCATTTTGCTGCTGTTAACTATATATTTTCTTTTTCCTCCCAAGATTGTGTGTACAAGCATTAGTCAAATACTTTCTATTATTGCTATAATTGAGATACCTGTACCTGTTAAAACAGTAAAAATAAAAGCACTAGAGTAGAAAGAAAAAATATAAAGAATTCTAGTCAATGGTAGAAGGACAAACAAAAGGTTTTACAAATAGATAGGGATCAGGAGGATTTTGAGGGAGACTAGTCTCTTGGTGTGATGGATGGAGGCGAGCTGATGACAGATGAGGCACAGAGTACTGCAAAGCTAAAAGATTTCTTTGTCTCAAGTATGTTCACTAGGGAGAAAGAGGGAAACATGCCAGAATCAGAGAGAAGTTTCCTGGAGGCAGAAAATGAAAAATTAATGAAATGAAGAGTGACACCAGAATAAGTAAAAAGGATGTACAATTCTAGTATTGGAAGGTCTGTATTCCAGCATTCAGAAAGATACTGTATTTATACATTTCAACTACAATTCTAGTATTGGAAGGTCTGTATTCCAGCATTCAGAAAGATACTGTATTTATACATTTCAACTAACTTGGGAACTAAATTTGTTAGCATCAATAAAAGATGCAGATGAAAAAAATCTTGTATAATTTACCACACTTACCAGAGTTCATTATGGGCCGAGGGATAGGTAAAGGGAGATTTCAGGGTAAAAGACTTAATGGTGTGGATTAGGGTACAAACAGCAGGCAGCCCTGAAATAAGAGACTGTGAGCTGCCTAGCTTCAGAAGCCAGTATTTTCACACTGAGTGTCTAAATCAAGGTAAAATTTTGCAGATTAAAAGTTTGTGTACATCGACATGCTAATTAGTGTTCTAATACTTGGATTTAAATTATCAAATTTAAAAACGATGAATTTTTTTAAAAAACTTAATATAAACAAGTGTTACATGCTTGCATATATGTGCATTATTTTGTATTACACCTAAGTGTAGTTGCAATTAAGTTGAAGAACTTGTGAGTTTACAAATTAGGATTCACACAGCATAAACTAAAAAAGGATATGTATAAGGGTATGGACAGTTATACCAGACTCGGAATTTCCCAAAGAAATATAGAGGACCCAGTATTTAAATGTGTGACTTAGCAAAGAAAGGAGGACTGGACTGAAAATTTTACTTTAGCTAGACGTAACAGGCGAGAGACTTATGTTGCTCTCCAAACAAGTTACGAAAAAAACAAAACCAAGCAAGTAGTTATTTAAACACAGGATCATTCACGACATAAAGACCAGGAAGAAAAAAAGTTAAGATTAGAGATTACAGCTTTCAGCACAACATTACAATGAGAATTTTAAAAATCAAAACGTTCTAGAACAGTAACCAAATTTCTAAAACTACAAAATTCTATGTGAAAATGTTTGCCATGAAAAAATTAAAAACAGATACATAACGCAATAGAACTGGGCACTACATAGGTCACACTCAGGCTTTGTAAACCTCATAGCTCAATATGCATATTTAATGGTATGAGCTAGAAGCCACAGTCAGAGTGGAAACTCTTCATACTAGCCATGACATAAATCTGTAAGCATCACCTGAACAAATCTACCATTGACTGAAATCAATTAACTTATTTGTGCAAATTTGTATTCACTAATAAATATAAATCATTAAAAATTCAGAGTAGCACCTTGTTTCTCAGGTGGCATTGTTGATTCCACAGAATTATATAACTCAGTACTAACTACCCCTTGAGTGAGGTTGAGATGCAACAAGTTGATATACTATGACACAAAAATAGGGATAAAGGGAGAGAAAACATTCTCAACTAGGAATGTGATTATGAAAATAAATCACAGGTGTAATTCATTGGTGTGAAGTCATTGAAAGATTGCTGAGGTTTTTTAAAAACACACTGAAGCAATAAAAATATATTGATTTTCTCAATTTTTACAGACCAAAACTGATAATGTTAAAATAGAAATTGTGGAAGATAGAACCAAAATTATCAATAGTCTGCATATGGCTGCACTGTGTACAAAAATGTTCTGTCGACTGCAGTTACAATGCATACTAATTCATGAATATTAACTAAGTCTTAATTTTTTCTTGTGGGGAAAGTCATTCTCAGAAATGAAACAGGCTTCTGCACTACCACATCTCACATTGCGTCACCACTGCCAGTTGTTCATTAACATGACTAATACCTGTTTTATGCTTACTTCATCATCATCCAAAAAGTACACAATGCCTTCGTCTTTTTGAAGAATAGAGGGATGTTACTTCTCTTATTCTTATTTATTCATGTTGGCATGTACTCGTTTCAGTGAATACAGCCAGAGAAACAGGCCCTACACTAGAAACAGAACTGCAAAGGTTTGTGACTGTCTTTATTAGGAGTCTGCTTCACAGTTTCATATTAACCCTGGAAAAGGCACGCTCTCTCCTACCAACGAGAAACCACATTGCTTGCAGAGTTCCTTTGTGCCAGAACTGCTCAGTGTAACAGCAGAGCTGTAGTGTAAGATGAGAAAGTGTGGCACTCAGCCCTGCGTTTAAATTCACCAGGCAATCCCTTCTATTCGACAGAGACAGCCAAGAGAGAAGCTAGTAGTAACCGCTAAAACATGCCAGCTGTTTATTTGGCTTTCTTCCCTTACAGATTACTAAACAGCAGAGACAGACTGAAACAAAGGATTAGGAATGCTTATGATTTCATTTTGCTAGAAATACCACAACTAGAGGGGGATATCCTGTATTGTAAATTATTTTAAGCATGACAATTTATTTTTTTTACCTATTTCAAGTAGAACAAAGCCAAATCAGTTAAATTAAGTTAATGCAAATAAATGAAAATGGAAAACGTCTGGGACTTTTCAGCAGAAAGATTTCACAATCTGATTCTGAGCAATAACCATATCACTCTGTGCTACAGTAACTGCAATAGGAATTTAATACTTGATGAAATATTATTTTTTCCATTGCTTTCTAACTTGGTTGTCTTGGTACCCTTTTTGCTTCTTAACAAGTTTAAAAGCAGTACATTGGAATTACATGATAGCTATCAGTGCAGACTGAATATCATAATCAAGTAGTGGGGAGTATATAATCTTGTGCACTGGACTGATCATGCAACTTGCTGCTTTAGGCAGGCAGTTAAGGTAATTGCCCATCTCAGAGACTCTTACACTGATTGCACTCTAGAAAGAGGAGGCAACTGGTTTCCCATTCTCTCATTTGCTGATATTAGCTTTATGTTGCTACTGCTAGATGTATGTGTAATACACTACTCTTTAGAACTTTGTTTACATGGCACAAAATATAATGTTTACTACAGAAATTTTAACCAAACCTTAAAGGTTCATCGAGAACAAAAACAATCCAAAAACCTAAACCACATTTCCTCATAAACTAATAGTGTTAGAAGTCAATTTAAGCAACAGAACAAGCAGTTTGCAAACTATTTAAAAGACATGCTTCCTTCTCCAAGTAGTTCTTGTTGCCTTAAATGAGAAAAATGCCCAGATCTTAATAGAAACAATCTTCAGCAAAAGCATTTGCTTTCTAATTGGAGATGCCACTGAAACACAGATTTTCTTTATTATGTTGTAATTAAAGCTACTCTTTATGCCTTTATGTATGCACGTGCATGAGACAGAGGGGTCCACAAATCTACATCTATATGATTAGAACATTAAAATAAAGATGGCTGTGATGCTAAGCCTTTTAATGAGTACAAATATACATAAAAATGGAAAGGTAACAAGTAGTGAATCCACTAGTGTCTACCCAAGAACAGATGCAGCAAAGGCCATGTAAAAGAAAGCTTTCTCACTTAACCTTGAACAATATAACCTCTAAATTATACTGCCACTTCTCTTTCAGTTCTGTCTTTTTCCAGGCATTGCCAAGAGCAATGCCCCTTATAGACACTGATGTTTCATGAAAGTGGTTCCTCTAAGTATAAACATGTAGCAGTAGCTTTAAAGACTGAAGACAATGTTTTATAAACTGGACTGCTGATACATAGAGCCAAGTGTTCAATAGCCTATTACATCAAACATTACACCTCTCAGTTTTCTCCGACTGAATGAAGATATCTATAACACAGAAGACGCTGTCTAAGCTCATCATCCTAAATGCTGCTGTCTATAAAGGAGGGCTAAGGCATTTATTTCAAATGTAGATATCTAAATTGTAGAATAGGCACATCAACCCACATGTGTCTTTTAGTATGCATCATGAAGGAATACGAAGGTAAATTCTACTTATTACACTGCTGAGGCTTTTCATGTCATCTCAACATGCAAGCACAGCAAAGAGTACAATTTCAGAAAGAATTCTGGTCTGAAGGTTCTTACATCAAAGTATTTAAAATTCTGTCTTCTCTAAAAGTAATCATCTGACAGAGTTCAAGCCAGCTGCTCTACTACATTCCTTGGGCTGTTTCCCCTATATTTAAACAAAACAAATGCAAATTACATATGTTGTGTTTAACAGTAACATGCTTACATGGTAACACTTCTCTAGTGCATGTAAAAAGTCTCCAATATAAGTCTGTTCTGCTAACCCAGAGAATACAGAAAATGAAGCATTTACAATGCAGTAGATCATATCGACTTGATGTGTCATTATACAGAACTATCATGTCAGAAATGGAGGGTTTTATCTCACATCCAAGCAAATCCAAGCACATTGTTTATTCAATACCAATAATTTCCTTGGAGATAAATACTTAGGTGCACAGCTGGACAATCTTACCAGTAGTGTAGAAGTAAGAAACATGAAGGATGATGCTTGCAGACAAGATGTGTCCCTTAGCAGGTGAGAGCAGTGGGTAACAAAAACTTTGCTAGGGAACAATTGCAGGAATGTCAGATAGCTGTGGCAGAGGGTAGTGTCGGCTATGTGAGGGAACAAAGAAAATACCCCTAGGCATAGCAAAGCCTTGATATTACTCCTGTGCCTTTAAATTTTAACTTTGTCTTTTTTGCCAAGATTCCTTTGATTCATATGATCACTTACCATGGTCTAAATTACTGTTGGTACAGAGCTGACCCACAAAGCTACTATTCTCAATTTGTTTCTACTACTTTGCACCCACAGTTTGGCAAAATGCTGTTCAGACCCAAACTTAGAAACCTCACAATCACTTTGCTTGCATCAATATAAAACCTGGCTTTTTGCAACTAGCGATCACAAGGATTTCCAGCTTTCATCCTGGACACAGGGGTTTCGAGGTACCAAATAGATAGCACTAGAGTATGAACCCAGGTTTGCTCAGAATTATTTGCATAGACAACATTAAGAAGTCTTTTCAAAGTTATGTCAGCAGTATGCTAAGTTCTTGAAGAATGTCCTATTGATTTGAGAAAGTAATTCAGGCTTCAAACCTACCTCAAGCCTTGTTAAAGGCAAAGTAATATGGGAAGTCAAATATGGAGGTTAAATGAGTGCATATGTTAAATATGTGATCTGCCAGTGCCTTATGTACAATTTCATGTAAGCTTCCTATGCCAAATAAACAACTTGAATTAGTTTTAACCCTCATCTGAACTGGTTTTCTAGAAAAAAAATAATTGAACATCTAACAACTCAGAAGCGAGGTCTCCATATTAAGCAGAACATCTCAGCTCTATCTGGAAGCCCAGCTTCAACTCACAATGCCGCAAGATTATTCTGGTGGGTTTGAAAGTGTCCCCTGATCGTTTAGACCTGTGGATGACATTGAGCTGTTAGGCTTAGCTGGAATGGAGGGCTGGCACACTGAGGGCAGGCAGAGTCAAACAGGCAGCGATTCTCTGCAGTCCTTGTCAGGCTTCTGATTAAGATTCTGTTTGTTCAGTAATTGTGTTATATATTAGATTAATATATTAATTTAATAGAAAATAGGTTTATATGAAATGAGGGCAGAGAGGATAAGACTCTCTTGACACATTTGGTGCACTCAGGGACACCAGAAAAGGTTGAGAGCTCAGCTATCTTGGAGCAACAACAGCGAAATTCGTAGAAAATTGTACAGATGCTTATATGATATTTACGTTTCCCCTGCTCAGGACCATGAGGTTCATCCTCCATGTCACTCCAACTTCCGACAAGTCTCTTGGACTAGACTCAACTTGCTCCTTGGGCCTTACAGTGAGCTGTCTCTCCCAATATACTTTCATGATCTCCATAACATGATACTTTTTTCTAATGAACATTAATCAGCTTTGAAATAGTTAACAGTAATTAAATGTAAATAATGCCTGTTTGAACTATGCTGAATACGAGAATTCACTTACTGGGCTACTGTTGAAAGCTCCCCAGCAAAATTCAGCTAGCACTGCTTCAGCCACATCTGGTTAATAGCTGTAAGTTACCTTTCTAAGCATTTTTCTAAGAGAAAATTTAGTTTATGCTTCCCATATTTGGATCTTAGAGATGACAACAAACAATGCCATCACAACCTCTACTACAAATTCAAACTTCATTTAGCAATCTCACACTTCAGGAGAAGTTAACCATATTCAACAGCATATGAATAAGTTCCTTTTATTGCTCAACAGTGGTCACCAAACTAAAGTATCAGGTGCACTAGAAGCACATAAAAAATAAAGTAAGACATAGAAGACCTAGAAGACCTTACTCTTTTCTATTCTGGACAATGTTTCACTTCTGTTCAAAATTGCCGTGCCTGCTATTGTATTGTAGATCCCCTGTGCAAAGACCAAAGACAAGGTGCCAAAGTACAAGCAGCAATTTACACACAAGACTGGAAAGTGAGGTGAGACCCAGTGGGCTGGGTGTTACTGATCACTGTTCTGCATAGCAGACCTGTCAGGAGCAGAACTTCATTACTGGACTAATGAATGGGGGGATCTCATCAATGTCTATAAATACCAGAAGGGAGGGTGCAAAGAGGATGGAGCCAGATTCTTTTCAGTGGTGCTAAGAGGCAATGGGCACAAAGTGGAACACAGGAGGTGCCATCCAATCATCAGGAAGCACTTCTTTACTGTGCAGATGACAAAGCACTGGCATAGGTTGCCCAGAGAGGTTGCAGAGTCTCCCTCCTTGGAGATCTTCAAAAGCCACCTGGACATGGTCCTGGGCAACCAGCTCTAGGTGTCCCTGCTCAAGCAAAGGGGTCAGACCAGATGACCTCCAGAGGTCCCTTCCAACCTCAACCATTCTGTATGATTCTGTGTGATCTGTGTTTGTAGCACCAGGATGTGTGATGCAGGAAAATGACACAAGCTTTCCTGCTTCATGGGACAGGGCACACGTGATGTACCAAGGAACAGTGACAGAGAGCGAGGAGCTGGAGTCCCCACTTGCTGTCCTCCAGCAGAGCTGGGCAGCTGTGGGCAGCGGAGCAGACAGCAGGCAGACCTAGGACTCCCAGGTGCCATCCTCAGGCTGTATGCCAACATCTGGCACAATGCTGGACTCCTCATTTCTACTGCCTTTGTGGCAAGGGAATAATACTTCCTTATATCTTGTCTCTTCAGATACCAATTTATTTGTGAAAGTACCATTTTTCACTCTATGTCCACATAGCACAATAGGATACCAATCTCAGTTAGGGCATCGATGCGTTAATACTGTCCATCTAATAAAAAAGTTGAATATATATTTTCTATATTTTAAAGAGTAGTAATTATACATTTTTCATAAAGCTGTACTTTTTCTCCTTTCCTTTAATAAAAATTCTCAATATTCAGCTGAGAAAGCAGGAAGTTATTTATGTGTCCCTGACACGGGAGCGTAGCTTGGTCTTAGATGTCATTTAAAGCAGCCTCAAAGCTATTCTAAACTGTATCAGACTGGCTGCAGCCCCAGATCAATTGCAGTATAACTTCAGCCTTCTTTTCCCCTGTCTCAGCAGCTTCAGGGACATGCCAGATAACCTGACTAGATTTCTTTCAGCTCATGCTCTGAGGAGTCTCTAAAGGCAGAAATCTGGGGATTTTTTTGTTCCTTTATAACACAGGAGCAGTTCAAAGTATTTAGGTAAGTAGCAAAGCAGATATGGAAAACTGAGGTTTCATTTTTTTTTTTAGAAAATTTGACCACCACACTAAGTGCAATGTGACAAGGGGGGTCTGAGGTCAAGCTGGGAGGTCTGGCCATCAGTCAGGACAACAAGGGACAGAGATGGAGGCAGAGCCAGGCACAGTGCTTCCTACAGCACAGCTGGGGTAGACACCGAGGGCCCCAGGGCTGAGCTGAAATGAGCACCCTGCCCATGGACAGGGTCAGGGAGGCCCTGGGGGAGGCTGGGCAGGGCTGGTAGGGCTGCTGGTGCCCTCAAGACCCTGACAAGAGCTTAGCAGTACTCTTCATCAAAGGCTAAGCTTACTCAAAACAAGTTTTTATCAGTTCAGAAAGTAATTCAGGATGGTCAGAATCTCCTGAAGACACTGGCGATCAGAACTTAACACTTGTGGACAGCTGGATTTGTTTATTTCCTATTCAGGATCTGCTAATAGATAATTGCTACAGAGAGAAATCAGAAAGCATGAGGATGAAAAAGTATTTTGCACATCATACGTTGCTGTTACCAGCATTATGGCATCTGAGAAGTGCCATGAATAACATCTTCAAGCTGTCACAAAAACAGGTGCATTTTGCTTCTTTCTTCCTTTTTGTCCATAACTTCGTTACAAAAAGGGGTAAAGTTTTCACCTCTGTTTCCCACTGCAGACTTTGTTGTGGGTCTGAGTTATCAGCCTATTTCAACCCTTGGTGTGCTCTTTCAGTTGATTTACATATTCTTCCTGAGATATTTTCATAATGAGAGCAGAAAATGTCAAAGAAGAAAGATTAGTGGGGAGTGGGAAGGTAAGTCTATGATACCTCTTTACCAAGCTCACTAGGCTTCATATATCTTGTCACTTTCATGCTCTATTTTATACTTGCAGAATGCAAGAATATTGTGAGGTAATTGTTAAAGTTGTATGTTAGGTCTAAATATACAATGCCATTAATGAATGACGTGCACTGGAAATAGGTTTTATAAGTCTGTCTCCCATATTATATTTTTAAAATGCTAATATGCTGAATAATAATAATTTACATTTATATTGCAGCTTTCATCCTTCTAAATTGCAGAAGGCTTCCAATTACATGCACACCACAGCACACAAATGAAGATATCTCTGTAGCAGGCATCAAGTGTGCAACAGCAGAACAGAGAGGAAATTTAGAGTTTAGGACAGCAGGACAAATCCTAATGTAAGCAAACTTAAGCCATAATTATAGTATCCTGATGTCCACACAGGACAGATAACATCAGAAGCCCTGAAGCCTACAAACTTAGTGTCCTTTCACATACAAGCTTAGTTTCTGTTTAAAAAACAGGTGACACAAGTCAGTCCTGCATGGAGCTGAACTGGCCTTTCCATCAGAATTACCACCACTGAGGTCCTCAAAAAAATAAAAATAAAAAATAATAATAATAATAAAAATCTTTGGTTATAAACAATCTCTTTTGGATGCCCAAAAGCATAATGAAATATGCAATTCAATTATTGCTCTCTTTTTTTCAGGATGAAGAGGATTGGAGGGGGTAGGTAGAGAATAAAGGGGAATAGTTCAGAGAAAGTTGATTTTAATCCAAAATAAAATTGGAACAGGTCCCAGTTAAGTGATCGGTCTGATTTCTATTCAGTTTTGCCAGCCTGAGTAGGTCCCAGTATCACTATTATGCCCAGTATCATGTGATTAGTCTCATTGAGAGAACACAGTTTACATGCTGAAAGCTGATGGTATGAAGCCTTTAGCAAGAATAATTTGTACACCTGCTTTTTTTGGAAACATTTCAAAGATGTTTCTTTTGGTGTGGGGGAGTAGTAAAGTGAAGCCCTATTTAAAAGAAATGCCTTTTGGAGGAAATGTTGTTCTTGTGAAAGAAAAAGGTAAAACAGCAATTTGACATGTTATTCTTTCAATTGATATTAATTTTGATTTATGCAGCAGAAATTCCTCTTTATATAAGGCCATTCTCAGCTTTCTGTCCTCTGACACAGAAGTCAGACCCAAAGAGTAAGAAATAACCTTTGAAGTCAGAAGCTAGAGATCCTTAAGCAATTGTAACTTGGAATTTCCTTTTTATAAACTCTTACTATAATCTTGATGCTAGATTTTCAGGAGAGCTTAGCTCTCATCTAATAAGTAAATGAAGAGGCTGAGAGCTACCAGCTAGTTTTTTTAAAATATCAATCAAAGATGATAAGAGTTGCAACTGCTTAGCAATTCTAAAAAATGGGCCAAACATTTATGAGAAAGAGCCTAGGGTAAAATGCTTTTCCCATGGGGATATATTCTCTCCATCTGCCTTGAGTTTACAATGAGTTGCAGAGAATTTTAAAGTGGGTATGATTATTGTTTGCTGCTGAGTTCTCGACTTGGTAATGCAGGTGTATTCCTGACATCACCGAATGAAATTGTTTAGTGTACTTTCTTATTGTTAGCTGCTACTGGGAGAGCAAGACAGGGTAACAGCTATCACAAGCAATAGCACGCTAGAAGAAATTATCAATAAAGAAAGGAGAAGAATCAAAATGTACAGAAAAACGGACTAAGAAAACATGATACCTATGCAACACTTCTTCCTTCTCTCCTTAATTATTTTCATCTGCATTTCTTAATTAAAATTAATATTTTCTGGCCTCTTTTTTTCCCCATTCATCTTCTGCAGTCAAATGTAATAGAGAAACTATCTTGAAACTGTTTTCATAAATATTGACAAAGGCAGACATTTTTTAAGAGACTGGAGGCCAGTGTACATAAAAAGGAGTGCTTCCATGCAGGAACACTTCATCTACCTATCATCTCAGAAACTAGCAGTAACGACAGTGTTTGTTTCTACCTCTTGTGCAGGTATGGACTTCTAAGACAGATCAGCTTGTCATCTCCACAGGTTGACTTGCCAATCAGTGAAGACCAATGCACTTCTGGCACTTGATGTAACCTTTTTCCTTCACACCCTCCAGATCAGACCACTAGGTCCACTTCACAGGACTGGCACAATCTAAGAATGATCGAGCCTTGGGAGATATTTGATTTACAGTTTTAATGGACATGTACCTAGTGTGTATCTCTCAAAATTGTATGAGAAACTGTAAAAAAAAAAACTTGACAGACAATGTAAAGTTTCAAGGAATATATTTTTTGCTTTTAATATTTTAATACCTTTTGGTGGTGCAGTTGGAAAGTTTATACCATTTATTGAGCAGATCTCAGCAAAATGTGCAGTCTTTTTGTACTCGTTTCACCCAAACAGGAATCTAGAAAGGTGAAATCTGTTGAAGACAAGCCCCAAAAAAATCACATACCTTTTTGTTTTTCCAGTCACTTTTGTCTGAAATGCTTTTCAGGGAGACAATCTGCCTGAAGACCACAGTAGAGCTAGGAAACCATAAGTACAATAATAAAAAAGCAAACTGTATAAAATGTGGATCTACTCTCACCTCAGATAATGAATGCAGTCTCAAAGAGCAATCCCTAATTTCATGGATGGGTCATTCAAATGGCCAAATATCTAACAGATTTTCAAACAAAAACTAAATATGAACAGTGTAACCACTTTCACTTAAACTTTAAATCACATTTTTAGTACAAGTTTAAAAAGAGAGAGAGAACAGAAAGAATCCATCTTGCAAACATTAGTAGAAACAGATTTATAACTAAAATAGAGCTTAATGAAATCACCTATTACTGCCATTATTAAAAAGGTGTTTGTAACAAAATTGCCCATTATTTCTTATTCCCATTATAAAGGCGCTTAGGGAGCAGTTTCTACAATCAGAAGAAATATTAGATCATTGATAAAGAGTCCTTAATTTTCAGCAAAGCTCCTTCTGTCCTATAAAAGACAGTTGTTTGATTTGAAAACATGCTACTTCAGAAATCTTTTGTATTTTAAGAATTTCAAGCCTGAAACTAATGTGTCAGGTTTAAAAGCACTGTTCTTGCACTCTACAACTTCCTGAAGGGAGGCTGTGATGAGGAGGGGGTCGGCCTCTTCTTCCAGATAACTAATGATAGGACTCGAGGTAACGGCCGCAAGTTGCGCACAGGGAAATTTAGACTAGATATCAGGAAAAACTTTTTCTCTCAGAGAGTGGTCAAGCACTGGAACGGCCTGACCAGGGAGGTGGTGGAGTCACAGACCCTTGCGGTTTTTAAGAGGCGCCTGGACAAGGTGCTACAAGATATAGTTTAGTAGCTTAGTGGGTAGTAATGGTGATAGGATGACGGTTGGACTAGATGATCTTGAAGGTCCTGTCCAACCTTGTGATTCTGTGATTCTGTGTGATTCTGTGATTCTAAATACATTATTATTATTTAGGACCAGCAGTTAATGTCATTTTCCTCTTACTAAACCACAGAGATTTGATTCCAAACAACTCAAGTTAAGATCCTACAATGACAACTACTTTACAGAAAAATGGATATATCCGCTTCGTTTTCAAAGCTTAGTTAATAAAAATAATGTGGTGAAAATAATACCAACAGTAAATTATCTTATTGTGTATCTATGGGGTATCAAAGTTCCATGTCCTACTTTCTAAGTTTTCCCACAGACTTTCTGTTAGCATCAATAAACTCCACCAAACCATTTCTAAATGAGGTATTCTTTATTCTTCACAAAGTCTAAATCTACATGTTCAATTTCCCAACCATTTTTGGAAATTATAATGTTATGGAAAGCCATTATCTACTGCTGTTATAACAGGCAGCTTGTATAAGCCAAATATGTCAGATAAATCCTCCTCTTTTTTTAAGAGCAGTGGCAAATAAGCATTCAATTTGACATGGCTGAGACTGCGGCATATGACACACAAATATATACTTATTGGCATCAGCATCCAGATAAATTTGTCCTCACCTCAGTGAATATGGAATGAGCACAAGTAATTAACTTATTTATTAAGAGTTTAATAAAAGAAGAGAACATGCAATAATCAGCTTGTGTCCTCTCTCTTCCCCTACCTTAATACATCCCAAAGTAATTTCCATTTGGCTTCCAAAACAAAAATTAGAATAAAAAAGCATCTTTTCTTCCAGGTTCTGCATTTGCCATACCTTTGTTTTCCGGTATAAATAGGATTCCTCAGATTCCTATTTTATGTTGTATCTGCAAGCCTTCTACACATGATTGTTGCTGTAGTATAAACTATATATATATGCCTCACTATAGTAAAATATATTCTTTCTCAGAGGCAAAGTAAAGTAATATTCAGGCTGGAAAACTTTCTTCTGAATCACAACGTCACAAATTCCAATTGCGTTTTTTTTCTGACAAAGAACATATCTGAATCATTTGGTCATTACAACTTCATGACTGTAGAAGTGCAAAGCTTCTACTTAGCTGCAGCTGGCAAGTGTCTCAAAGCTTTTGAAGAACGATAAAAGTGGAAAAGTCCTAACTTACGCATGTTTGCAAAGTAAACCCAGAGATGTCTGTCCTGGAAGCAAGGGAGGACTGAAATAATCAAAAGGAGCTACTGAACAGGCATTGCTTTGTTTCACCGGTTAAACTTATGTCATGCGTCTATGGAAAATATTGGCTGATAAGTTGTAGTTGCAATTCTGTGGAAGAGAACTGTCCATAGGAAGTGAAGATGAGAGAACAATAAGGGTATTGTAAAATTACCATTGAATGTGTACTTTCCTAATGCAGAATTGGGATGTGGCAAAGTCCGTCATTACAGTATTTGAGGCATGGTATTTATTGCAGAACTCTTTTATTATTATGCCATTTATACTGAAAAGATTACCCTCAATTCCCCTCAGTATAAGGTTGATCCTATAAAGATCCAACTAAACAGTTTAGCAGTTACAGCTCTTGTTGGTTGTGTTGTGGCAGCATCTTCATCTGCAGACATAGTCTAATAAACTATTACGCTAGCAAACTAAATAGGGCCAGGGCATTATGGCATGCAACTGTCCATATTACTTAATTGCTAGCACACTCCTTGGCATAGATTTTACTCATGGGAAGTAGCACTCTTCCAGGCAACACCTGGGCAAGTTTGGAGAGGAAGGTAAGCCTGGGATAGTTCCCAATATGCAATACTGACAAGGCTGACATGTTTTAGTGAAGAAGAAAGTTTACCCATACGGACGTAAGCCATGCTTTGTCACTTGCCCTCAGGGCCAGACAGTGAGCCAGGGCACTTTTTATTTACCTTGTATAGACAGACATTGAGACCAATTTTCTTCTGACATCATTATGACTCACTCTATTGAAGCCAAAAGATTTATAGCAGATGTGTAAAAGTGAGAAAATCACCATACCTGTTTGGTGTGTATTTTGAGGACTGAGGAGGTATATAGAAGATGCGGCAATTGTCTTCTTTTGAAAGAAATATAAACAGGGTTAGACCTAATTTACACTAATAACAGGATCTGCTGCATTCTGATTTCTTGACTCTTCTTTTTTAAACACAAATAAGTAACTGACAGAGATTACAATGTAAAGATTCAGTCTTAGGACTGTGATTTTTGGTCACTTAACTCTAAAATCACAAAGCAGGTTGTTAGAAGCTCACAATTTCCCTTTCCCTTTAATTTGCTGCTTCAGGAAATCAAGATTTTTGTACCAATTTACTAGCTTGGGTCATTAGGAGCATGGCGCAATCCAGTATTACAGCCTGCCCATGAATGAATGTGCACCTAAATGGCCTGCTTGCTTTATGTGCACTGCAGTGGGGCATCATTCCTTTGCCTGTCATATATTCTGCTCAGATCACGTAAGAACGAGCAGCACCCATTTGTTTGGAATACCCACACATAAATCAGAAAGCAAACATTTCATAGCCCCAGGATGCACAGTAGGTAGCCTTACACGGAACCTGAGCTTTTTAGTATCTTTGATGTTTCCTCTCTGGAAAAAAATATCCATTGCCATGAGGGACAATTCCCCACTCTATTATACTAACATATACTACATTGCTACAGGGTTAGCAAAATGGGTAAGCAAAACTGCACTTTAAAGTAAGAAAAATAAAAACCCGAATCCAAAAATGTTGTTAAGACAAAATCAAAAAAGAACAGATACATTGGAATAAGAATTAGCTTTTTACTCTTACTGTTGCTAGTGTGTCATATATCATTATTTTCCTAACTCAGCAAAAATAAAAAAATACTTTTTATGTAAAGGATCTCTCTCTCTGTGCACCTGTGCATGAGTTATATGTTGCTCATTTCGGCATCCTGAGATTTTCTTCTCAGTACTATTGATACATAGCTGTGATGTTCTCATCCTTATTTGTACATTTTTACATTTTGATAGTTTATGTGGCTTTCCATTCATATGATTTGAACTACCTGGCTCCTTTTCAGGCTCAGAAACCCTGTTGCTAATGTGATAGAGCAAGTTTAGAATGCCCAAAATAAACATAATAGAACTGGGAATTACATACTCTCTTCCTCATACAAAATCCCACCCCCAAATGAATTTTCTTTCTCTCCCTCACAGGCACATATACACAACTGTACACAGTTAAACCCACTTGCATAAACCCAACCAACTAAATCATTTCAATCCCTCAAGTGCAAAGAAATTCTGCTGTCTTATCAGCTTCTCTTTGCTGATTCTGACCTGCTCTAGTGTCTAGTCTTTCAGGACGCTTTGTTACCATCTTCCAGTGCTACTCCACAGAACCCACCTGTTCCCAGCAGTCCCTTTGGACAAAGTCATATATATCGTGCCTCATGGAAATTATGGTGGAGGACTGCTTCCTCTCTCTGCCTGCCTCAGCTCTTCCTAGCACAACCCACATAAACAAAACTTGCCTTTACAGAGTGCTATACAGACTCTCCAGGCTATCCCATTCTGACCATGCCCAGCATGTGCTTCTCCCAGACGCAGCAGATATTTAAAGGCAGAAGGAGCTTTCACCCATCTAAGCTATTTCTTCACCTCTCTGTTCCCCAGGTACACTTAACAGTCCTTCAATAAAGGGTAGTATTCTCTTTTCTTTTTTTCCACAATTCTTACTGGATAAATATAAAAGAAAGGCAATTTTGTTCAAAGAGCAAGACAGGCAGGAGAGGGAGAGAGGAATGGAAAGACAGAAAAATACAATAACAGACTTAGGTCTATAACCCACCAATTCCCACCAAATAATTTTCCCCACATTCTGAGTTCTGAAGAAGTGCTTGCTGCTTGAAGTAAGTGTGTTGCACAAATACTGGAACAAACAGGAGTAGAAGCACTCAGGAACTCATCTGCGTTCATGATTCTGCAACACTGGTTTTAGTATGGTCAGTAATATGACTGATGTATAAAACTCAGGAAAAGTTAGATGATATAATAATGTAACATTTATACTAACCTGTGAGCAACAGATGATTTAAACAATGTAAAACTTTTTAATCACAGGAAAAAAAGGTTTTAAGCTAAAGCTGAACAATGTCTGATATTTCTGTGATTTTAAGGATGGAAGGAACCTTTATTTCATTCAGGCTGATCAAGATGGCACAAATTAGAGACTTTCCTGTAGTTTTGCCTGTTTGTTCACTCCTGCTGAATTTCTTTACCCGTCTCTACTGTTTTTTTTTTTTTTTGATGGTACAATCAGAGAGATAATAACCCGTAACCTAGCAGGAAGACATCATTGATTGATATCATGATGGCTTCTAAATATGAAATAGAAAAGTTTCCAGAAGTGGTAAGCAATTTGTGACTTGGTGTTGGTTTTGGTATGCCATTTTGAGACATTCTCCTTATGTCATAATTTATCACAAAATTAAACATAATTATAGATAGTGACATTTCTTTGAAGAGGAATTATGAAAAAAATGAATAGGGAAAATACTGTTATGCTTACAGTCTAATGTACCACATTAAGGTTTACAAAGAAGAATATGAAAAGAAAAACTACATTATTACAGTCTCTAAAGAATGGAGATTTTTAGATTACAATTGTTACTGAGTTAAGAAGTAGGTTTGCTCTTCCATGACCAGGATGGGAAAACTAAGTCTACAAGAAGTTTAAAAATTCAAACACACAAAAATTGGGAAATGACAGAACTAAGATTATTATTTTAAAAGGCTTTTCTGTCATTAAATATTTTCTGGTTTTTTGAGCAAATAAAAATCCCTAGAATTTGATCATATAGCCTCATATTGCCAAGACTGGTTATCTGCAAAACTGGAATCATTTGTTCCACTGCACTAATTACTACCATGCAAGCATATGAAGCAACTGATGTCAGAAGGAAGTTATCGTCTCCTAGGTATATCAGAACTAGAGCAGAATGAGGCAGAGTAGACAGGTTAAGGTGGCTGAATCATGCCTGAAGACTCTGCAGCTGTTTTTGCCTCTTCTACAGAGATCCTATATCATGACAGTCAGGTCATTTCAACTAGACGTTTAGCAGGTGACACTGTGTTCCTTACCTTTTTTTCCAGCCTGGTACCACAGGGCCTGATTGCCAGAAACACCGGGATCAGACACTGTTACTGAAGGCAACAAAAACTCTATTTCAGACATAAGAAGCACTACATAACACTAAGTAGTCTGAAAAATCTGGGATTATAAACTAATGAGCCAAAATTAGTAAGTCTTATTTTTTTTATACCTCAGTTTTCCATCAAAAATGTGGTTAGTGTCACATTTTATCTCACTCAGCTATTGCAAGTGCTCAAATACAACTCAACAAGCAACAGAGAGAAACCAGTAAGAAAATTAATAATTTCATCTTCACTGGAAGGTTTGAGGAACATAAAATGTAAACAGTATTAAAAAAAATATACTGAATTATTGCTTTAAGACAGCACTACATGACCAATATACTGCACGAGGCAGAGTCTGGGGAGAAGAGTAACACATGATCAAGAAATTAAAGATTTTCTCATAGTACATTTGCAAAAGAGGCTTAATTATAGCTGAATAAGCAGCTTTTTTTCCTAGTATGTTCTAATTTTGTAGTGCTTTGTTTTGAAAACAATGTCCATATAGCACAGTTTCTGTATACTATTATATTTAAAGCGTAAGTAAATAACAACCGTTGTACTGTCTAGGTACCTCTCCAAAATTATAGCCTTTGCACAGAGGAACATAGCTCATGTTCCAGAAAGTTTCTTTACTTGTGTAACACTTTGTATGTTGCAGAATCACAGAATTGTTCATGTTGGAAGGGACCTCTTGAGTTTATCTAGTCCAAACCTCCGTGCTCAAGCAGGGTCAGCTACAGCAGGTGCTCGGGACCTTGTCCAGTTGGGTTTTGAGCATCTCCAAGAATGGGGATCCCATGACATCTCTGGGCAACCTGTGCCAGTGTTTGACCACCATCACAGTTTTCTTGCGTTCAGATGGAATTTCATAATTTTTTTCATTTTTGCCCATTGCTTCTTGTCCTGTCACTGAGCACTGCTGAGAAGAGTCCATCTCCCTCTTCTTCATTCCCTCCCATTAGGTATTTATCCACATTGTTAAGATCCCCTGAGCTTTCTCTTCCCTAAGCTAAACAGTCCCAGCTCTCTCAGCCTTTCCTCATGTGAAAGATGCTCCAGTCCCTTCATTACCTTTGTGGCCCTGTGTTGGACTTGTATCAGAGTCCTAGGCAGCCCAGAACAGGACAAAGCACTCCCAGTATGGCCTCACCTGTTCTGGTTGGAGGGGAAGTATCACCTCCTTCAACCTGCTGGCAATGATCCTTCTAATGCAGCCTAGGGTGCTGTTGGCCACTTTTGCCACAAGGGCATATTGCTGGCTCATGATCAGCTTCTTGTTATTGAGGATACCCCATCCTTCTCTGCAGATCTGTTTTTCAGTCAGACAGCTCCTATTGTATCCTGGTGCCTGGGGTTATTCCTCCCCAGGTAGAGGGTTTTGTACTTCCCTTTTTTGAACTTCATGAGATTCCTTTCTGCCCAGCTCTCCAAACTGTCCAGGCTCCTCTGAATGGTAGCACAGCCATCTAGTGTAGCAGCCATTCCTCTCAATTTTTTATCAACAGCAAGCTTGCTGAGGGTAAGCTCTGCCCAACTATCCAGGTCTTTAATGAAGAGGTTAAACAAAACTGGCCCCAGTATCAACTCCTGGGGCACACCACTAGTGATTTGCCTCCAGATGGACTTGTGCCACTGACTACAAACCTCTGGGTCTGGTTGTTCAGCCAGTCTTCAACCCACCGCATNGTTATTGAGGATACCCCATCCTTCTCTGCAGATCTGTTTTTCAGTCAGACAGCTCCTATTGTATCCTGGTGCCTGGGGTTATTCCTCCCCAGGTAGAGGGTTTTGTACTTCCCTTTTTTGAACTTCATGAGATTCCTTTCTGCCCAGCTCTCCAAACTGTCCAGGCTCCTCTGAATGGTAGCACAGCCATCTAGTGTAGCAGCCATTCCTCTCAATTTTTTATCAACAGCAAGCTTGCTGAGGGTAAGCTCTGCCCAACTATNTCAACAGCAAGCTTTCTGAGGGTAAGCTCTGCCCAACTATCCAGGTCTTTAATGAAGAGGTTAAACAAAACTGGCCCCAGTATCAACTCCTGGGGCACACCACTAGTGATTTGCCTCCAGATGGACTTGTGCCACTGACTACAAACCTCTGGGTCTGGTTGTTCAGCCAGTCTTCAACCCACCGCATTGTCCACTTAACTGATCCATACCTGGTCAGACGGTCTATGAGGATGTTATGTGAGACAGTGTCAAAAGCCTTGCTAAAGTTGAGGTTACCACACCAACTGCTCTCCCCTGATCCACCAAGCTAGTTACTTCATTGTAGAAGGCTATCAGTTTGGTTAAGCATGATTTGTCCTTTATAAATCTGTGCTGACTACTCCTGATCACCTTCTTCTCCTTCATGTGTTTGACAACGGTTTCCAGGATTAGTTGTTCCATCACTTTCACAGGGAATGAGGTTAGGCTGACCAACCTGTAGTTCCCTGGATCTTTCTTCTTGCCCTTTTTGAAGATAGGAGTGACATTGTCTTTCTTTCATTCTTCAGGGACCTCTCCCAGACACCATAACCTTTCAAAGATAANGGACTTGTGCCACTGACTACAAACCTCTGGGTCTGGTTGTTCAGACAGTCTTCAACCCACCGCATTGTCCACTTAACTGATCCATACCTGGTCAGACGGTCTATGAGGATGTTATGTGAGACAGTGTCAAAAGCCTTGCTAAAGTTGAGGTTACCACACCAACTGCTCTCCCCTGATCCACCAAGCTAGTTACTTCATTGTAGAAGGCTATCAGTTTGGTTAAGCATGATTTGTCCTTTATAAATCTGTGCTGACTACTCCTGATCACCTTCTTCTCCTTCATGTGTTTGACAACGGTTTCCAGGATTAGTTGTTCCATCACTTTCACAGGGAATGAGGTTAGGCTGACCAACCTGTAGTTCCCTGGATCTTTCTTCTTGCCCTTTTTGAAGATAGGAGTGACATTGTCTTTCTTTCATTCTTCAGGGACCTCTCCCAGACACCATAACCTTTCAAAGATAATCGAGAGTGGCTCAACAAGGACAACAACCAACTCCCTCAGCACTCGTGGGTGCATCCTGTCATGCCCCATGGACTTATATATGTACAGTTTAAGTGCTCCCTAACACCCTCTTCCACTGAGGGTAAGTCTGCTTTGCTCCAGATGTTTAGATAGTAAAATGCCTGATGAAAGAACAGATTCCTAATAATAAAATCTTGTGCTAATGCTGAATAAATAATACAGAATAATACATCATTAAAGATAAAATTAACATGTATTTGCAAATTCTCACTGCTGGAACTATACAAAGTCCTGCCCTAGCAACCCAGACATTTAGCTCACAAGACAAATATCTGGGATGAAGTCTGCCCAATTTCATGGCTGTAATTCATGAACAAGGAAAAACAAAGAAAAAAAGTCTTTTTTATTATGTTGCTGTTGTTGCCGTTGCAACACCTATGAATTTTATTAGGGATGAGAATCCCACTGCTCTAAGCATACATAATGCTATGGATTACTAGAAGACCTAATGACATGCCATATATTCAGTGAAAAAAAAATACCTGCCACAAAGAATTCACAATTCACAGGTTAGAGAAGGAAGGACAATTATATTCAACTAAATCCAAAAGAAAGCAAGTCACATGAGAATTACAATAGTCACTTGTTCATAGGTATAAAAAAAAACTAAATAAGTATTAAACTAGTAAAATAATCTGAGAGAATAAGGAATTCAGGAGAAAGAAGAGACATACATTGGAAAAATGCCTTATAAGGGCTGTCAGGTGAAATGGAATTAAGGGGAAAAAGGAAAAGTTTGGCACATATGATAAAAAATAATGTGATACAATAAAAGCCATTTTCAAATATAAATTTACTTCTGCCTGACATAGACCCCTCCCCTAATAATGATGATAAATAAATGACAAGAAAAGGCCAGGCAGAGATAATATTTTACATAGCTTCATACCCAGAAAACATTCAGCCTAACACTGCTGCTGCAAGTCATTCTTGTTTTGTCTTCCTCTTAGTTTCTTGGTTACATATTTTAAAGACCATTGTCACAACCATGTTTTTCTTGGCAGCTTTACAGCTATGAAACCAGAGGCACTATGGAAGTCAGGCCTACAGTCTCAGGAGCAAAGGGAACAAGAGGTTGCTTGCTGACTGCAGCACTCTCTGTCACCCGCAGTAAAGAGTTCATTAAAGCCCTAGGGTCTGCCAGCCTTCTTGGAAGCAGTGTTGGCGTGACATTGGGAATTGCGGAAGTTGTGAACACAAGAACATAAGACATTTTAGTAAGAATAAAAGGCTACTAGGCCAAACATACCTGTCTTTTTTGGTTTCTCTTGCTTTTGTCGTGTGTTTTTTTTTCCCAGCATCTATTTCAATATTCTTCAGAAGCAAATATGTTTCTCCACATATCTTACAGCATTTGCTTACTCTCTAAAGCTTGTGTATTCCCATTTGCAGACAAGAATCTGCTCAGAATTCTTTATTCTTTTTTACAATTCCCCCCTGCTTTTTGCATTCCTTACCAGTACCCAGGTGTATTTTACCAATTCCTTTCATATTTTAGGAGTTACTGGCTCAAATACTCATATTGCCCCAGCTTAAATGGAAATCATATAAGAACCATATATTCTCAGAGAAACACCTGCCCTCTATACAGTAAACCAAAGAAAAATTCCAACAGGATATTGAACAACATTGAAATAGACAGCAAACCTGCAATGCTAATTGATGTAGAATGCATACTTGAACACTGCTCTTCATTTTGTTCTTCTCCTCTAAAGAAGAGTACAGTGAAGAAACATATAGCCCTGGAAAGCGCAATATATTATGAGAAGACTGTTAATAGTCCTATTAGACTGTGGGAGCAATAGGTGCATTTGTTTCAGAGAGGAGATGGAAAAAACAGAGTATGAGGGGTACATTTTAAAAAGCAGTGAGCAATGGAGATAAATTTAAAAAAATATTTATATGTCTATATACTCAGTTCAAGGACAAGTGTATATTCCATAATGTTAAAATGAAACCATTTTACAATGAATTAAAAGAAACTTTGCAAATAATATAACTGTAATTGTCTCCTTAATTAGCATAGGCCAGTGGATCAGTCAAGATGGCGGTGTTACTACGCACACGCAAGAGTGGAGAGCATCAGACAGCACTTGCAAGGAAAATTGAGTCTGGAGAGACAGAGCAGGCAAAAGGTGTCTGAGGGAGCACACTCAGAGTCAGGGTAAGCGTGATTACCATCCGGGCCCGTTTGGGGGTTGCTTGGTACAGACAAAGGAGCTGAACAGGAAAAAGGGCAGAAAGGCTGGACACTGAAGTAGATCAAAGGGGGACCAGGCAGGAGTGAAAAAAGAAAGCAGAGGCAGGGAGCAAAGCTGATGCAAAGAGGGAGGGAAAGAGAAAATGAGAATAAGAGTCGTTCAGCTCCAGGCAGAGAATGCCCCGTGATAGCTACATGAAGGTCAGTGCTTTGGCCGCTCTGCAGCTGCTTCTACTGCCGGCAGTCTCTGGCTGCTTCTTCTCAGCCTTTCCTAAGGCCAGCTTAGGGAGGGCAGTGGGTGGGGGGCACCACCTGGGTCCCAGTGTCCCCACGGTAAAATGGCTTCCCCGGCAGGCTGATGGGCTCCGGCCATACCAGGGCAGAGGTGACCATCCCATGACAGCACTCCCTGACTTCAATTTCACAATCTAAAGCCTGTACGAAGGAGCTTTTACATGGTTCCTTCCTTAAATACTCCCCTAGTTAACATCTTCTGTCTACTGCAACTTCATGAAGGGATTTTAACAGGTAAAAGGGACTATAGTTTAATGTGGCAATTAGAAATGACTTGCCAAGTCATAGTAACTAACACAAAACATCCCTGTGTTATTTTTCAATCATTCAAAAATGTTCCATGAGAAAATCATAAGTGAGACAGTTCAATTTATTTAAAAATGCAGGTTTATTTTAGGCATGTAACCCCTTTATTCCCTAAGATTAAAAGTTAAGTTGCCACTGTCCAGAAGTGGTTACGAGAGGAGTTTTCACATTAATCTGGTCATTTATAATGACTCCAACAAGTTGGGGGCATTGTTTTGCAAAGTCAGAACAAACTTTTGCAAATGACCAGGGAATCGGCACAGCCCACCCCTCTGTCTGGCAGATGTCAAATGTACAGCTTTATTTATTGTATACTATCTCCGCCTTCCAATATGACTCATTAAATCTTCTTTTCTACTTGTATTCCTCCTTTACAACAACAGTACTTTGATTGCTGCATATAGTAAAATCTTGTACAGTTTTTTCATCAGTATATTTGACTCTTTTCTCTAAGCAAACCACTCAGGCATCGAATGAAGGAATTTGCATTCAATAACTCTAATATCCTGAGGTCCCACTGGGAATATATTGTCATCAGCATTAGAAAAAAACAAAAACGTACTTTGGTCTCCTTCACAGTAGTATCAGCAGAAAGGCCTAAGGACTGCTTTACAGTTTTATTTAAATTGCAAGCAGCCTGGACAACAGAACAGCAAACACAAGTCCAGTTGGTGATTCCTCCCTTTCATCCTTGGTCTACTTCCATTAATTTGTATATGAAAGAGGAGTAGAGAGGTCTAGGCAGAAAGCAGTAAAAGGGTTTTCAGCTAACTATGATCATTTTGATTTGGATCCTGGAATGGTTATCAACCTGTTCACCTATAACTACATGCCAAGACCCATTAGCCTTCGTACTAATTGGTTTAGGTCCAGTGGCAAACAACATGATGTGAAAGCATTGTGGAAATGCCTTACACATTACAGCCAAGCTAATACTTCATTTAAGCTGCTTATGTGAAGTCCACACTGTGGATCTGATGGAGGGATTTAGGATGAGAGAGAGCATGAGAATGCAGAAGTGAACTGACAACTAACCAGTTTCTAATACTTATAACCACAGACAAGGAAGGCGCTGAAGTTCAAAATGTTTAAGAAAGAAATGTGAAACACAATACTAAGGATAAGCTGGTAAATAAAAAATTGCATGCTGTTCAACCTACTGGATGAATCTCTCCCTTTAGAATAGAAAAGGAAAAACTAATTCCTAACTCTTTTTTTGGAATGCATAGCAGTGAACTGTGTGCATAAGCCATGCAGCAGGACCACATCTGGAATGTCACATCACATGGAAGGACAAAAGGCTGTGATTTTGTCCTAGACATTGCTGGGAGGGAAGTGGGGCAAAACTTAGCAGTAGTCCTTCGCATGAACAGACCAGTGTGATCCAGAGACCTACTTCAGACCACATCTTACAGCACTGCAGATTGCAAGCTGTTTTCAAACCAGCTACGAAAAATGGAAACAAAATGATTTTCTGTGTAGTTTGGTACAGCTTCATCATGTGTAGCCAGATGTATTTATTTTTGTGGTGGTCCTTCTGGCATCTAATGGAGAAATCAACATTTAAAGAAATAAAAAATATTAATCTTTGTTTTTCTAAAACAAACATCTGAATTGCTATCAAAGTACTAAGAAAACTACTGAAAAACTTGTATTTAAAAATATTAAATTTCATGTGGTGGTTCTCCTTAGTACTTTGGAGAAAAATTATAACTGCTGTATGGCAGATTTGGATTATACAATGATGACTATGAGAGAAAACTAACAGGCCAAAAAAAGTTTCTGTTCTTTCTGAATATACTATAACTGCATAGGTCTGTCAGCTGCTAACTGTTCTATAAAAATAACAAGATATGTTTAGCAATAGAAGCAATATATTTTAACATTACAGTTGTATAAATAGCTGCTGTTCCACTGCTAAGATCACATGGCCATAGCCATCTATGCCTTGCCTGAGGATAATCAATACCATTAGAGAACTGGCAACATATTAGACTTTATGAACTATATGCAACACATTAAGTGAAAAGTAAATGTACTGCAGGTTGGTACAGCAGACAGCTATTCTATCCTGAAAGATATCCCTAACTGCACTCAGACTGAGTGCCACACTCAGGGTATTCCCTAGGTAACTCCCCTGACTGATAGATGAATCAAGTTCTGATATCGTTCAAGACTGAGACAAATAACAGATACACCTCTCTCCTCTATAGCTTATGGCTAAGACAAATATATGGCATTGGTCATCCAGGAAAGCACTTTAAAGGAAAAAGTCTAAAACTCCTTAGAGAGCTTACAGAGCAAAAAGTCCAGGTAGTTGAACATTGAAAATATTGCCCTAATTAGGAACGAAAATCATGTTATTTTTTTAATAATTGAAGGCTAAGTCACTGATAATTTTTTCTTTTTAAATGACCTATAAGTAACATGCTTTAACATGGAATATGAAAATGAAAGGATAGATCAAGGATATCAAAGTTGCAGCCAAAAGACACAAAGCAGGACCAGATTTTTCACAGCTCCCTGTAAGTTCTGTAACTTCTCTTGTGCTTTTTCCCTTGTTTCTTGTATTCAAATAACACAAACATCCTTTTCTGAAGAGAACTCAGAGCTGACTGCAAAACCCATATCTGACTGGCTCTAGACACCATCCACAGTTCCTAGCGTCTCCTGGCAGTAGCAGCGTTCTGCATGTCTGGCTTCAGTGCTGTTCTTGCTTTGATACAGGTCATTAGGCTGGGGCTCCTGTTGGAACTATCACTGAAATGGCAGCCCCTAGGGATTACACTGCTGCCAAATTCAGATCAGGGGAGTGAAAAACACATTTTCAGGTCTTTTAAAAAGCTGTTTTAAATTCCTTGTTCAAATACAGATTTTCATTATGGTCCTGGTCCTGTACCGTGATTGTGCCTTGACAGAATCCAATGACAGGATTGCAGCTTAAATTCATCTTCCCAAATGCATTTAATATTCCCTCTGAATACCCCTGTAATAATAACACTTTGCGTGCATATTCCACTTCTCATCTGAGGAATTCAAAAGGGTGTTATAAACATCCAGGGACACATCCTGTTCTCTCTGTAGTAGTCAGAGAGCCTCTCCAGCAGAACATCTCCAAACGGAGTAAAGAGGGCACTAATCTGTGGAGAGAGGTGCTCTCTGTAACCCTGCACAATGAGGTGGAAAACGGAAGCCCCTGCCAATAAAACAGAAGCTGTGGGAGTTTATGCAATTTGGGATCTATGGAGTTAGAGCTGCCAACCTGTTTTTGAAAATGGTTTATTTTGCCACCCAGCCCTCCTTCTGGGCTTATTTACGCACATCCAGGGCTGTAACAGACGTAGCTATTCTGCTTATGCTCCAACCTGGCCAGATACAAAGCAGATTCGGTCAGGGATTAGTTAGCTCAGACACAAGATTGTGCTAACTCAGCTTTGAGAGTCGTGGGCCAGACCTGGCCCCCATCCAGTCAGTTCGGACAGCAAGCGGAATGAGCCTCTGTCTGTCTGCACCTGACCATGCAGGCGGGCATTGGCGATCAACGTGCAAGATGTGATGCACCACCTAAGTACTACATATAAATAATATGCTCTTACGTAGCTTAAAAAAACAGAATCACAACGTTAAAAGATAACCCAGTGCTGATAGTGACAGATCTGAGCACAGAATCCAATATGTGAATACTGCTCTGATGGTGGATACTTGCTAATAATGATCACCACAGTCTAATGATTAATAATCACCTGAACTCCAGTCCCATTTTTTAATCTTTATGGATAGCTACAGAGACAGCTCCCCTCTGAAAAGAGGCTGTTGAACCTGTTTTTTACATCAGCTCTCAGTTAATGTGACTTTTAAGTAGCAAGGTGGGAACAGCAAGTAGATTTACAAGGTTTCATAGCGTGTGTCAGTAGAGAAAGGATTCAGCTGTAGCCTGTGTAAGTCCTGATTGACTAACTCAATGCCTACAGCTTAGCGCTGCATAAAACTTTTGCTGTTAATTGCCTTCCCCATTTCAGCTAATTCTTTGCTGCATGAGCTAACTGGGTGTGGAGCCAATTTTCACAGCTTCCAGGGTTTTACATGGCTTTCCATGCTGCAGAGCTACAAACCATCCTTTAATTGAATTAAACACTTAATTGTGCTCATAAATGTGGAAAGAATACACCCTCCCTGCTAAGAAATAGGAATAGATATTGACTTGTAAGCTTGAGACCTCCATATTCTCAGTTTAGTAATAATACTTAGAATTTTGAAACTTGTTTGATTGTCAGCTTTGTTGTTGCTGTTTTTGTGGAGAATAATTGTTTTTGAATAGTAACTAGTGTCTGGGGCTTTGAAAGATACAAATAAGTAACTGATTTTCCTTAATTTGTATTCAATATGAATTTAAAGGGTAACATGCAGATTTCAAAACATGTCATTTGGGTTTTATGACAGTTACATTATCACTGTACCCGTGTGGTCACACACAAAAAATGCCTTTTTCTATGTCCTGTATCAGTTGATCTTTTATTAAAATGGGTGGTTGTATTAAAGGAATAAAATAATTAAGAGTTGAGTATGCACATGGTCCTATGCTGTTATTTTAAAGTCATACTGACTCAAGGTTAGTCCTTCCTTTCAGTGTTGCTGTATAGAGTTTGTAATACTTTCCAGAACTTTATCCCAAGCAGAGAATAAGGACATGCACACACACATAAATGCATAAGCACACACTTGCACACAACTGGAGTGCTGCAATGGATGGCTATAAACTTTTCAGAAGGGATGGCCAGGAAGGAGAAGCAGTTGGGTAGTCCTGTATGTTAGAGAGTGTTTTGATTGTCTAGAGCTTAATAATGGCGATGACAAGGTTGAGTTTTTATGGGTAAGAATCAGGGGGAAGGCCAACAAGGCAGATGTCGTGGTGGGAGTCTGTTATAGGCTGCCTAACCAGGAAGAAGGGGCAGATGCAATATTCTATAAGCAGCTGGGAGAAGTCTCACAATTGCTAGCCCTTGTTCTCATGGGAACTTTCCAGATGTCTGCTGGAAATACAATACAGCAGAGAGGTAGCAGTCTAGGAGGCTTCTGGAGTGTGTGGAAGATAACTTCCTGACACAACTGGGTGAGTGAGCCAACTAGGCTAGGTGCCCCACTCAGCCTTAAGCTTGTGAACAGAGAAGGACTTGGGGGTGATGTGAAGGATGGAGGCTGTCTTGGGCATAGTGATCACAAATTGATAGAGTTTTTGATTCTTGGAAAAGGAGGGGGTTAGCAGAACTGCCACCCTGGGCTTCTGAAGGGCAGACTGTGGCCTGTTTAGGAGACTGGTTGGCAGAGTCCCTTGGGAGGCAGTCCTGAAGGGCAAAGGAGTCCAGGAAGGCTGGACACTCTTCAAGAAGGAAATCTTAAAGGTGCAGGCCATCTCCATGAGTCAGCATGGAAGAAGACTGGCCTGGCTGAACAGAGACCTGTGGGTAGAATTCAGGAAGAAAAATAGGGTTTATGACCTTTGGAAGAAGGGGCAGGCCACCCAGGAGAACTACAGAGATGTTGTGAAGCTATGCAGGGAGAAAATTTGAAGGGCCAAAGCCCAGCTGGAGCTCAATCTGGCTACTGCTGTTAAAGACAATAAAAAATGCTTTTATTCATACATAAACAAGAAAAGGAGGACTGAGGAGAATCTCCATCCTTTATTGGATGTGGGGGGAAACATAGTTACGAGAGCTGAGGAAAAGGCTGAGGTACTTAATGCCTTATTTGCCTCAGTCTTTAGCAGCAAGACCAGTTGTTCTCTAGGTACCCAGCCCTCTGAGCTGGTAGATAGGGCCAGGGAGCAGAATGAAGCCCTCACAATCCAAGAGGAAATGGTCAGTGACCCGCTACACCACTTAGACACACACAAGTCTATGGGGCCAGGTGGGATCCACCCGAGGGTACTGAGGGAGCTGGCAGAAGTGCTCTCCAAGCCA